>SJYC01109231.1:0-19240 GCA_006408675.1 Madoqua kirkii
CTTGAGCGTAGGGTATCTTTTCACGGCTGCTCCAGCAAAGCACAGCTGCTGTTTCTTACTTTGAATGAGGGGTATCTCCTTACATCCGCCTTCCTGACCTTCAATGTGGGATAGCTCCTCTAGGCCCTCTTACTCCTGCACAGCCACTGAGGTTAGTGGCAGCCTGGAGGAGACACCCCGCGTCCAAGGTCACGGCGGCGGCTGGGTGGAGCTACCCTGCGTCCAAGGCCAGGGGCAGCCGGGGGAAAACACCTCGCGTCCATGTCCGAGGTCAGGGGTGGCTGGGCAGAGACACCCTGCGTCCGAGGTCAGGGGGGCCTAGAAGGAGCCACCTCGCGCCCGAGGCCAGGGGCGGTAACCCTGAGGAGCCACCCCGAGCTCGAGCCTGAGGCCAGGGGCGGCAGCTGAAAGGAGCCACCCATGCCTGAGGCCAGGGCTAGTGGCAGGGAGGATCAACCCAATGAGCATCCATACATAGATACTGGAAAAACCATAGCTTTGACTAGTCAGGCCTTTGTCAGCAAAGTTGTCTCTCTGCTTTTTAATAGGTTGTGTAGGTTGGTCATAGCTTTTCTTCCAAGGAGCAAGCATCTTTTGATTTCATGGCTGCAGTCACCATCTGCAGTGATTTTGGAGCCAAGAAAAGAAAGTCTGTCACTGCTTCCACTGTTTTCCCATCTATTTGCCATGAAGTGATGGGACCGGATGCCATGCTCCTAGTTTCTTGGATGTTGTGTTTTAAGCCAACTTTTTCACTCTCCTCTTTCATTTTCATCAAGAGGCTTTTTAGTTCCTCCTCACTTTCTGCCATAAGGGTCGTGTCATCTGCATATCTGAGATTTTGATATTCGTCCCAGCAATCTTGATTCCAGCTTGTGCTTCTTTAGAAGTTAAATAAGTGAGATGACAAAATACAGCCTTGACGTACTTCTTTCCCAATTTGGAACCAGTCTGTTTCATGTCTGGTTCTGACTGTTGCTTCCTGAACCTGCATATAGATTTCTCAGTAGGCAGGTCAAGTGGTTTGGTATTCCCATCTCTTGAAGAATTTTCCTCAGTTTGTTGTAATCTACACAATCAAAGGCTTGGGAGTGCAGAGTCTTACCCACTGGACCACCAGGGACGTCCTTGCTGTTGTGAGTTTTGTAGTGACAAAACTTTATTCTTCTTGCTTCTTTCATTCAGTATTTTATTTGTGAGATTCATCCAAGTTGGATGCACCCGAGGTTCATTTTCAGTGCTCAGTAATATTCCCTTCTAAGAATAGAAGGGAATATTTACTTGTTAGAGGTTTAAAAGGAAACTGTTAGGTATTTTGTCATGATTTCTGATGAACAAATACCACTATTGTAATCAAGAAAAAAAAAAGTTTTTTAATACAGAACTTGGTGTTTCAGCTTGTGTATTTGATTCTAGCTCTTTCATTAGACACTCATTGTTCTTGATGTAGTAATCTTGATCAGGTTTCCCAAACCCAAATTTCAAAAAATGACCACACCAGAAAATGTGAGACATGTGACAGCTACAGGTATGTGTAGTGTTTAATAAGCATGGAATGACAGCCAAAACCACTGGTGTACTACTTACATGTTACATTCTGTAAAGTTAGAGTTAGACCCTTGATTAACTCCACCATTGGAGCCACCAAGTAAGCTTATAGGAGTCTCCCTGCAGTGCGGGAGACCCTGGTTCAATCCCTGGGTCAGGAAGATCCCCTGGAGAAGGAAATGGCAACCCATTCCAGTGTTGTTGCCTGCGAAATCCCACGGAGGAGCCTGGCAGGCTACAGTCCATAGGGTCACAGAGGCGGACACGATTTCACTTTTCTTGATTAGGGCTTAGGGCCTCCTGCCAGCCTCAGTCATAAATCCACATGTAACCTGTAGTTAGCCTTCTCTACCTTCCATTCCTTCACCTCCTTGGATTCAGCCGGCCATGGGTGAATCGTGGGGTGCTGTAGCATTTACTCCTGAAAGCCTCCACATGCAAATGGACCCTGTGCTGTTTGAGGGTGGACTGTCCCCTGCCCTGCTGTCATCCTCATGAACCCTGCAGAGGCAGCAGGGCCAGCAGCCCCGGTGGGGCAGAAGGGAGGGGAGCAGGGCACCGAGTCCCGTGGCTGCTGAGTGCCGCGCCCCTGAAGCCACCCTTGCTTCTCTTCCAGACCCCATGCCGCAGCTGGATGTGACCGAGGCCAACAAGGAGTTCATGGAGCAGAGCGAGGAGCTGTACGATGCCTGATGGACTGTCACTGGCAGCCTCTGGACACGGTGTCTTCAGAGATCCCTGCCGTGATATAGCCAGGACAACGGACAAGCCAGAATGGACTTGTGAGGAGAAGAGACTTCTTTTTAAAGTTGCTGCAAAACTTTTTTGAAATGTTTCATAAAGATTTTAGTAATCAACTGTTCCTGCAATTATATTTTTCCTCTAACACTGCTGCCTTCATTTGAGTTTGAAAACCCAGAGACCAGTTGGAAGAGGGTTGAATGAGGTTCATCTTTGAACAGTAATTTCATTTATCCAGATAATGTCACCTACACTCCTGGACATAATGATTAAGGACTAAGGTGGGTCCTAAGTTACTAAGCCAACTTAGGAAATTTCACATTTAAGGTTGTGGTTACCTGCTGGGATAGTGTCACATGGCGGGTGGTTACTTTTCAGGTTTCCTTTCCCCCTACAAATTTGCTTCAAACCTGGTGGCTAGGAATTCATTACTTGAATTGGGTAAATTTCAGGGCCCATTGTACGGTTGAATGGTGGCTCAGACAGTAAAGTGACTGCCTGCAATGCGGGAGACCCGGGTTCGATCCCCTAGAGAAGGAAATGGCAGCCCAGTCCAGTACTCTTGCCTGAGAAATCCCATAGACAGTGGGGCCTGGCAGGCCAGTCCACAAGTGACTTCAATTTCAGTTTATAATTTGAATGGTCAAAGTGTTGAGGCTTCTCTGTCCATGAAAATTCAGGCAGTACAAGAACAGATTCCCATTTCCTCTTTCAGGGGATTTGCCCCACCCAGACATCAAAGCACTTCTGCTATTAGCAGGCAGATTCTCTTAGCACTGTGCCGCTTGGGAAGGTAGAAGTGCTGAAGCCAGCTTGAAAGTAAAAGTCAAGTCGCTCAGTCCTGCCCAGCTCTTAGCGACCCCGTGGACTGTAGCCCACCAGGCTCCTCAGTCCATGGGATTGTCCAGGCCAGAATACTGGAGTGGGCTGCCATTTCCCTCTACAGGGGATCTTCCTGACTCAGGGATCGAACCCCGATCTCTGCACTGTAGGCAGACTCTTTACCGTCTGAGCAAGCCAGTTCCCAGCCAGCTTATTCTAGACCAAAAAGGCCTAGACTGTTTTAGGTACAAGATGGTGCCCTGTATGTACCAATCCCACCTCTTAAGAAAATGTTTAAACTAAGTGCATAAACTATATCAAACTAAATGCATGAGTCTTATTTACATATAGGAAATAGTAATTCAGAAAGCTGGCAGTCAGATTATCAACCATCACCAAACCAGATCTTGATGACTGTCACATCTCTGCTGTATTTCTCAAATAGGAAATCCCATTTACCAGGGCCCTCCTGAAATGCCTGGTATTATGCCAAGGATCACTTCCCTAGTTTTGTGTAGACCTGAGGGGTGGCAGAGTATGTACTCTTCAAAGATCATTAAGTCTTGGGTTCAGCCTGAATTCTCACTCAGCAAGAGTAATATAATTACAGTTATAAACTGATCCATTTTTATCACTTTGTGAGAGATCAATCTTCAGACATTGAGACTCTTAATTCATCCTGGGTCTTATGCAATATTTAAATGAGAACAAGCAATAAATTGAAAACATCAAGAAACTGACACAAACATACATCTGCGAGTCTTTATTGGTCATTTATATGCCAGGTAGCAGCATCACCAAAAACAAAACCGCTGTTTCCACCTGAAAGCGCCCCATCTCTTCATTTGCCTTTTTGTTTCTCTCCTGAAAAGGAAGTATAAGCCAGTGTGTTAGTAACACCCCAATGAATCAGTGCCCCCTCCAGGTTTTCCTAAGAGCTGGTCTCAGTCCCATATCCGCATTTATCATCCACAGATGTCCACTCAGATTAGGTTTCATCCTAGACCAGTCACAGTGTGGAAAAAATACCAAGCTAGACAGAACTGCCTGTTCTACCCAGTCATCTCCCCCTCTCAAAGCAGGGGTGAGTGACTCCATGGTTACCCAAAGCCACTGAGCACTTATGCTCAACGTGAAGACTTCGAGCTGCTACTCTGGATGTGCTCTTGGCCTTAGTGCAGGCAAAGTCTAGCAGTCCGAGCCACAGAGTGAACATTTTCTGTCATCTGGTTACGAATAGCCAATAAATACAGCTTCCAAGGAAAGCCAGACGCAAGTGATACAAGCTAAGTACAAATGGAAAGTTGTGATAAAGCTTTAGCTAGCCATTCAACTCACCCAACTCTGTAGATCCACACAGATGAAGATAGCTTTACTGGCAACAGGTCTTAGGGGGAGAAAAAGATCAATCAGGAGGGAAGAAAGCTATTGGTATACCCCTCCCAAATACAAAAATATTAGCCAGCAATTACTATACCAACTGCCAGTTTCACATAGTCTCCCTTTAAGCCTAAGATGATCCCGTTTTAAGGGGTGGAGAAAACAAGTTCCAAGAGAATTCAGCCTTGTCTGAAACTAGCCCACATGCTATACAGCACACACTACGAGCACAGTGTCAGTACTACTATTCCTCCTTTTACGACCACCAAGACCAGGGTTTAGATCCGATGGGAAAGGGAACTGGAGGGTCAGGCTGTCTCCAGTACCAATTTTACCTTATTCTAAAGCACGGCTCCAGCGACCAGCTGGTATTTTCAGTTACTTCCGTATCAGGCACTGCCAGTTAAAGGAGGCAACCTGCAAAAGAGTGTGGAAGCTCTAACCAAAATCCTCTAATCTACACAGAATGTGATTTTGATGGAAACACCCGGATTCAAGTGGAAGACTTCCAGCCAAAATCCTGAGAGATTATAGGAAAGGCGAGTGGCAGCTGCAGGTATTATGCTGACCTGTGCTGTCAAAGTCTTTCCACATTGCTCTTGCATGCAGTTGGAGATCCCATGGCCACGACAAGCCACAGCCCTTGGAAACATGCTGACTGACCCACCAGGTGGGTCCCAAGTTACACCTTTAGAGAACCTACCAGGTCCCGAGGCTTGTCTTCCATCACTGTCCTCTTCACTCACCAGAAAGGTCAATCCTGGAATCTTCTGGCACAACTAAAATGAGAACGGCATTGTCCTGAATGACCTACTTGTTCCATTCATCTGGTTTTCAGAACCAAGGTTTTTGACTTGCCTTTGGACTGATGCCTTAAGCTTTTCAGGGTAAAGACCCAAAGCATGGCCACAATCTGCACCACTTGCCCCCGGATTTCCCCAGCATAGGTATCTAACCCACCCCTATCTGCATCTCCATACTGGTTCTTGGCCTCTGCAAGCCACTTCTCAAAACCTTATTCTTACATGTTAGATCCCATCAATGGAACATTTCTGGTGGCCTCTGAAAACGTGGTCAGTTCCAATAAAGGTCTCTGGTTGTACCTGAGAAATGGCAAGTACAATGGGAACTGTCTTTTCCTGAAGTGTTGCAGATCAGTTACAGCAAACAGAACGGCGACCGTCAAGGAAAACTGTCACTTTGGGCTCCTTTTTGACCACAGCAGCTATATGGAAGCAGCTGCAGCTTCGATAAGGGCCATGGCTCGAGGGGAGGGGGGGCGGTGGCCTGCGGGGATCTAGGTCACAGAGCAGACCCAACACTGCAGCCCTCAGACTCACCTAAATCCTGTGCGTCAGGACTCATCTACTGGAACATTCTGGAAACTAAAAGAGAACAGACATCCTATAGGTTGTGATCACCACCTTCTTTTACTGTGTGCCAGTGGTTTGTCTCATTTTATCTTCACAGGATCGTTTTATCAATCCTGTCTTACATCAGATTTAGACTTGTTACTTGCCAAAGTCCTCTATCAATGGAGAAAGTAACAACTTTGGGATTCAAAATAGGATCTGAATGACTATAGCCCGTCCTCCAGAAGACCTTGTCCTTATACCCACCAAGGTGACTACAGGCTGTCTCCAGTACCAATTTTACCTTATTCTAAAGCACGGCTCCAGCGACCAGCTGGTATTTTCAGTTACTTCCGTATCAGGCACTGCCAGTTAAAGGAGGCAACCTGCAAAAGAGTGTGGAAGCTCTAACCAAAATCCTCTAATCTACACAGAATGTGATTTTGATGGAAACACCCGGATTCAAGTGGAAGACTTCCAGCCAAAATCCTGAGAGATTATAGGAAAGGCGAGTGGCAGCTGCAGGTATTATGCTGACCTGTGCTGTCAAAGTCTTTCCACATTGCTCTTGCATGCAGTTGGAGATCCCATGGCCACGACAAGCCACAGCCCTTGGAAACATGCTGACTGACCCACCAGGTGGCTCCCAAGTTACACCTTTAGAGAACCTACCAGGTCCCGAGGCTTGTCTTCCATCACTGTCCTCTTCACTCACCAGAAAGGTCAATCCTGGAATCTTCTGGCACAACTAAAATGAGAACGGCATTGTCCTGAATGACCTACTTGTTCCATTCATCTGGTTTTCAGAACCAAGGTTTTTGACTTGCCTTTGGACTGATGCCTTAAGCTTTTCAGGGTAAAGACCCAAAGCATGGCCACAATCTGCACCACTTGCCCCCGGATTTCCCCAGCATAGGTATCTAACCCACCCCTATCTGCATCTCCATACTGGTTCTTGGCCTCTGCAAGCCACTTCTCAAAACCTTATTCTTACATGTTAGATCCCATCAATGGAACATTTCTGGTGGCCTCTGAAAACGTGGTCAGTTCCAATAAAGGTCTCTGGTTGTACCTGAGAAATGGCAAGTACAATGGGAACTGTCTTTTCCTGAAGTGTTGCAGATCAGTTACAGCAAACAGAACGGCGACCGTCAAGGAAAACTGTCACTTTGGGCTCCTTTTTGACCACAGCAGCTATATGGAAGCAGCTGCAGCTTCGATAAGGGCCATGGCTCGAGGGGGGGGGGGCGGTGGCCTGCGGGGATCTAGGTCACAGAGCAGACCCAACACTGCAGCCCTCAGACTCACCTAAATCCTGTGCGTCAGGACTCATCTACTGGAACATTCTGGAAACTAAAAGAGAACAGACATCCTATAGGTTGTGATCACCACCTTCTTTTACTGTGTGCCAGTGGTTTGTCTCATTTTATCTTCACAGGATCGTTTTATCAATCCTGTCTTACATCAGATTTAGACTTGTTACTTGCCAAAGTCCTCTATCAATGGAGAAAGTAACAACTTTGGGATTCAAAATAGGATCTGAATGACTATAGCCCGTCCTCCAGAAGACCTTGTCCTTATACCCACCAAGGTGACTCCCTTATCATGCGTTGTGCAGCCAGATAATTTAGAAGGTAGGCAAGTTAACATGCCCAAGGTCACGGATCAACTGTCACAGGCCTATTCAAGGTCTAGCTGACCCCAGCACGTGGTTTCCCCTAACTTAGGCCACTTCAGTCCCGGAAACGCCGCACACCCGACTGCCCATGAGTAACTGCCCGAGTTACTCACCCGTCACACCGGAGCACACGGCCGCGAGGGCCGCGGCGGGAGCAGGGCGTGGCCCACACAGGGTCCGGCTTCTTCCACTGCGCCTGAGAACCACGTGGCCTCCCGGATCACGGCCCGACTAGGCCAGTAGGCCTGGATCCTCCATGCCGTGCTCAACATCCCGCCGCCGCTAGAGGCAGCCCCGGCAGGTGCGGCGCCCGAGGCAGCCAGGCAAGGCTGGGTATGGCGGAGGATGGGCGTGAACCACTGCAGACAGAGAACCCAAGACACACAACAGGACGGACGCGCGGCTGCGGAGTAAAAGGACGCGGCTGAGCTGGGACCGGGTTTATATAGGCCCCGCCCCTCGCAGCTGTGCCTGACGATTGGAGCAGCGCGCCGCGCGGAATGATGGGAGTTGTAGTTCATTCGCCTCTGGCGAGCGGCCGAGTGTCTGACTCGCAGTCCCAATCGTGTGCTGTGTGGCACCGTTTTACTTGGTTGGAAGAAGTTTGTGTAAGTGATTTCTTCAGGATCCGAAGAGATTCCTCCGCCATCATTCAGCACTCAGTGAACATCCAGTAACCCAGGACGGAGCTCATAAATATCACCGACTTTCAAAATCGGGAAGTTAACCTTTAACCCAGTGAGCTGAGCCAGGGCTTTTGGTTCAAACCGCCTGAGAGCACGTCGAGGAGCAAAGACTGAGCAGGATTTCGGCGGGGCCATCTGGGGGCGGGCTTCCTTTCCAAAAGGAAGAGGTGACTGATTACGGAACTCGTTGGAAGAATGCATTCTTTGTTTGGGCTTGGCTAATAGATAAAAAATACTACTGAGTGCTTACTGTGTACATTATGCTCGATTATCTCAGCTAGTTTTCAAAATAACCCTGTGTATGGGAATTACAATTATGCCTCTTTCACAGATAAGGAAACAGAAATGGCTTACGCAGATAGCAAGCGAATTAAGACCTGAAATGTGGACGTTCACCTCATACGCCACAGTTGTATAATCACTGTACCATGTACAGGTTTTATCCAAACAATAAGCATCAACATATTAAAAAACAAAAAGCAGTGGGACTCTGAGGTCTCAATGCAGGGCCCCCAGATTCCATCCCTGGTCAAGGAACTAGATCCCACATGCTGCAACTAAAGATCCCACCTGTGGCAACTAATACCCAGGTGTCCACGCTCAATTAAGACCTGAAATGTGGACGTTCACCTCATACGCCACAGTTGTATAATCACTGTACCATGTACAGGTTTTATCCAAACAATAAGCATCAACATATTAAAAAACAAAAAGCAGTGGGACTCTGAGGTCTCAATGCAGGGCCCCCAGATTCCATCCCTGGTCAAGGAACTAGATCCCACATGCTGCAACTAAAGATCCCACCTGTGGCAACTAATACCCAGGTGTCCACGCTCAGCCAGCTCTGACCCAGGCTCCTCTGTCCATGGGGTTTTCCAGGCAAGAATACTAGAGTGGGTTTCTATTTGCTCCTCCAGGGTTGAACCCCTGTCTCCATCATCTCCTGCATTGGCAAATGGGTTTGGCAAATGGGTTCTTTAGCACTGAGCCACCTGAGAAGCCCAAGATTCAGGCAGCCAAATAAATAATTTTTTTTAATTTCCATTATATATTTTAATAAGAGATAAATTGGGAGAGAAGATTGCAAAACATGCACTGAATAGGGGCCTTGCATCTAGAACATAAAGAACTCTTAAGGAACTACCCTGGTGGTCCAGTGGTTAGGAATCTGCCTGCCAGTGCAGGGAACACGGATTCCGTCCCTGGTCCAGGAGGATGCCCCATGACGCTGAAAAGCTAGGCCTGTGGGCCACAACGACTGAGCCTGCGCTCTGAAACCTGTGTGAGCCACACCTGTGAACCCATATGCTGCAGCTACTGAAGCCTGAGCTAGAACCTGTGCTGTGCAACAAGAGAAGTCACTGCAATGAGAAACCTATAAGTAAATAAATGGCTCTTAAAACTGAACAGTAAAAAGTAAAATCACTCCATTTTTAAAAAGGGGGAAAAGAAGTGGGGGGCACAAAATTTGAAAGACACCTCACCAGACGATAAACAGATGACAAACACATGAATGACACTCAGTATCATAACACTACAAACACAGTAGAAGGGCTAAAAGTTAAAAAGACTGACAATATCAAGCAATGACAGAAAAGTAGAGCACGTGGAAATTTCATACAATATTCAGGACTGTAAAATGGTGCAACCACTTTGGAAAATGATTTTGCAGTTTTTAAGTAAAAATGCACCTACTCTCTGACCCAACGGTTGCAGTACGAGAGGTATTTCCCAAGAGAAATGAAAAGCTTACATCCACACAAAGACTTGAATCTGAATGTTCATAGCAGTTGTATTTGTAATAGCCAAAGACTGAATATGACACATGTCCTTCAACAGGAACTGGATAAACAGATTGTGGTATATTAATACAGTGAAATCTATCATGTTGAGTGAAAGAAGCCAGACTACATGCTGTATGATAAAAATTCTAGAAAATACAAACTAATCTTTAGTGGCAGAAAGCAGATTGGTGGTTGTCTGGGAAAGAAGGTCAGGAAAGAACAATTAAAGAAGGACATGGAGAAACTTCTGAGAATAATAGATATTCATTATCTCAGTTGTGGCTTTGCGGATGTACACTGATGTCAAAATGCATATTGTCGTTTTTAATATGTGTAGTTTGCTCTGTATCAATTACATTTTAATAAAGATGCTAAAAAAGTAAGCAAGAGAAAGTTCAGATCATGTAATTCACCTGCCTCACAATCACTGACTTCTCAACACATTTGGAATAAAGCTCAGCCCCCACAGTGGCCTCTGAAGCCACAGATGATCTGGCTCCTCCTCCTCTTTGCTTTCATTACCTGATCCCTGGTCTAGGAGGATCCCACACGCAGCAGAGCAGCTAGTGGCAGCTAGATGCTAGTGGCACCCCCCGTGGCACAACTGCTGAAGTCCACACGTCCTAAAACCCATGGTGTACAAGAGAAGCCCCTCCAATGTGAAGCCCACACACTGTGATGAAGAGTAGCCCCCGCTCACAGAAACCAGAGAAAGCCCAAGCAGCAACAGAGACCCAGAGCAGCCACTAAATAAATAAATGTTAAAAATTAAAGAAATAAAATAAAACTGAGATCTGATAGCCAGTGGGAACCTGCTGTGTAGCGCAGGGAGCTCAGATGGTTGCTCTGTGATGACCTAGAGGAACGAGAGGGGGAGGGAGGGGACAGATGTATGCATAGAGCTGATACGCTTTGCTGTAAGCAGAAACACAACACTGTCAAGCAATTATATTCCAATAAGAAGATTCATTAATTACAAAATAAAGGAAAAAGAAACACTAAGATCTGTCTAATGCAAATATCCACCTGCTGTGACACACAGTTACCCCAGAACTGCCCTGTGAGGTGGACGTCATGATTTGTCTCACTTTGCAGAAGGGAAGCAGGGCTGGGGAGGAGAAATGACTCGCCCCTTGGGGAGTCACATAGGCAGTCTATGACAAAGTCAGCTGACAACTGGATTCCAGTGCCAGGTGCAGTCATGGGCAGACATGTGACCCCAGCCCACAGCAGGCACGTCTAGGAGAGGAAGGTCAGGAGTCTGATGCTGACAGTGCACTCTGCCCACAAGCTGACCACAAAGACTTCTGGGATGTCTGGGTTCAAACTCCTTTTCAAGCTTTCCCTGCCTCTCTGCCTTCACCCACTGCCCCTGCCTGAGTACCCTTCCTTGCTTACCTCCCCAGATCCCACTGTCCTTGGAGACCCAGCTTCAGCTTCAGCTTTTCCAAGAGGTCTTTTCTGACCCCATGGCTCCCTGAGTCCAACTCTGTTGTGCTATTTGAGTGAATAATGAGTGAATGAATAAATGAATAGCACATTTACTTTTATTCATTCATACAACCATAAATATTTACTAGCCAAGCACTGAGGATACAGCCACTGGTCCTATTCCCCAAGGGGCCTGAGCCTAGAAGGGAGACAGACATCACAAAGGACAAAAGGGCCTGTGACCTCACTAGCCAGTCAATGAGGGGCTTCTTGAAGACACAGGTCTAACCTGAGGCCTAAAATTGGGGTTAGTTACCCTTTGAAGAGCAGAAGGGGAGTGTTCCTGGCATTGGGCTGATAAGAGGAAAGATGTTCCACATGGCTGGAGCAACAGTGGTGGGTAAAGAAGGGAGAGGGTGGAATGAGGGGAGACGGTTCTACACAGGCCTGATGCAGAGATTGTTTTTCCAGCTGAACAGGGCAAGGTGATGAGAACATCCTGATGGAAACCTCAGAGGGGCAGTTGGCACTGGGGCAGACTCTCCTGGTTTGGACAGAACTGGCAGGGAGGGTTCCTCCCCCAACACACACACCCTTCCTGATTTTTCTTTCCCTCCTGGAGTGGGGGTGAGCAGAGATTTGGGCCCCTTCAGGCTAGTGCAGTGACCGAATGGCAGAATTACTAGGAGGCTTAACAAAATGGCTTCTCACTGATTTATTTAGGAGACCTGAGCCTTCCCAGGTCCCCAGATTGTCCAGCCAGAAACAAATTCAGCTGCTACTCTGTCTTCTGTGCCGAGTGATCTTGGGCTGCTTACTTAACTGTGTTACTCATCTGTAAAAAGCCTGGTAGACTAACATCCACTCACAAGGTTGTATAAGGAGGAAATGTGATGATATGATGGCTTGCCTTAGTGAAAACTGCTTCCCACGCCAACCGGTTAAACTGCAACATCTACCCACTGTGGGTTAGTGGGACTAAACCAGCAGACAAGCTGTTTGGGACCAACCTTGAGTCTTGATGTCCTGGGTGTTCAGAAGACCAGACTGGAGAGAGTGGAGGAGATCTTGAATGCCAGAGCATTTGCCTTACCCTGGCCCCTAACCCACTTTGTCCTGGTCTTTGGGAACTTGCTTTCCAGTCCCCTTCTGTGGCATCAAGGGTAAGCCACACATGTCAGTTGTGTGACAAGCCACACATCTGAGCCTCGGTCTCCTGAGCTCTAAAATGGGCACAGTATAGCCTTCTCAGAGGGTTGCTGTCCCAAAGCATAAGAAACTGACCATCTCACCTGACAAACATTAGCTGTCCGTCCACAAGCCAACTGTACTCTCTCTGGAATTGCAGTTGTCTGTCTACCCTGCCCCCTCTACCTGACTGTGTCCAAGTCTCTCTCTGGACCCTGGGGCCCAGCACAGGCAGGCAGCGGGGAAGCAGTGGGGCCTGCTGAACCGTTGAACCTGAATCCTGAGCCGGAAGCTCTAGGCCAGGGCCAGCAGGCCTCCAGGAAATGGGCACCTAGGTGAGAAAAGTGCATCTATAAACCATCAACTTTCTCCAGGTCCAGCAGCACAGGCGCAACGAGGGGCCTAACAGAGTTGGGGCTGCAGAGGGAAACCACCCCAAAGAATGAACGAAGTGGTTGCCCTGGCGCTGTTAGTCTCAGGCCAGTGCACGTTGGGTGTGGTGATCGGTCCTCTGTAGCCCTCCTCCCCACATTATCTAGTTTAATCTCTTTTTCCTTGAAGTAGAGATTACTATCTCCATTTTACAGAGGAGAAAACTGAGGCTCGGAGCGAGTAAGTGACCTGTCCAGATGTTTCCACCGGGCCGGGCGGCTTCCTCGGCATCGGGTTCGGGGTTCGGCGTTGCTGAAGACGCCCCACGGTTCTCCAGGCCCAGGTCTGGGCGTCTCCGGGGCCGCCGGGAGGCGGGGGCGGGGCCCAGAGACGGGGCGGGGGCGTGGCTGCGGGGCGGGGGCGGGGTCACACAGTTGGCCGCCCGGCCTCGGGAGGCGAGACGCTGGCCATGGAGGCGGGGGGCTGCCGCTATCAGTTTCGGATCGCGCTGCTGGGCGACTCGGCAGTGGGCAAGACGTCACTGGTGCGGTGCTACATGAGAGGTGCGCCCGGGATCCCTGAGCCCGAGCTGGAGCTGGAGTCGGCGCCCACGGTGGGCGTCGAGTTCTATACCCGCACTGTGCAGCTTCAGGCTGGGCCGCGCGTCAAGCTGCAGCTCTGGGACACGGCGGGCCAGGAGCGCTTCAGGTGCGCGGTGGTTGGAAGGTGGGTCGGGGGAGGGACAAGAAGGGTTTGGGGTGAGGGGTTTCTGGCTGGGGCGGGGTGACCGTGGGGATCCTTCAGAGTAGTCGCCCTCAGTGTCCCAAGTAGAGATCTGGGGGTCCCTGCCCTGGCCCCTGGGCCTTCCTGCTTGAGTCATTCATCCTACAAATAACAGCTGGGGGGCTGAGCTCCTGAGCTTGATGCCTGAGACCTGGCCCGGCAGGCCCCAGTGGAATATTCGACATTGAAACCTAGAGGGATGAATGACCTGGGTGCTGAGAGGGCCCACAGAAGCGGAGAGAGGGAGGTGTCAGGGAGAGGTGGAAAGAAGAGAAATTTGTGTTGGCTGTGAAGGATGCATAGGAGTTTGCCAGGGAGAGAAATGGGGAAACCTGCGATCAGGAAAACATCAGGTTTTCTCCAGGAATGGTCAGGAGAGTATGGGAATCAATCTGCTTCCTGACTGAGGAACACACAGTAGCTTGGGAGAGACACAGACCGGGGAAAAGGGAAGCAGAGAGTGGTGTGAAATGAGCTGAAATGGGGGTGTGAGGCAGTCCCTGGATGGAGGAGGACGCAGGGCCCGGTGTGTTGAAGGCATAACCCTCTCCCACCTTACTCCCTTCACCATTAGGTGCATCACCAGGTCCTTCTACCGGAATGTGGTGGGTGTCCTGCTGGTCTTGATGTGACAAACAGGAAGTCCTTTGAACACATTCGAGACTGGCATCAGGAGGTCATGGCCACTCAGGGCCCGGACAAGGCGATCTTCCTGCTGGTTGGCCACAAGAGTGACCTGCAGAGTGCCCGTTGTGTCTCAACCCAGGAGGCAGAGGAGCTGGCTGCCTCCTTGGGCATGGGCTTTATGGAGACCTCCACCAAAAGTAACTGCAATGTGGACCTGGCCTTCGACACCCTTGCCAACACCATCCAGCAGGCCTTGTGGCAGGGGGCCATCAAACTGGAGGAGGACTGGGGGGGTGTGCGGCTCATCCAGAACACCCAGATCTCCAGGCTACCCGGCAGGATGCAGCACCCGGGCCCATGCAGATGCTGACTCTAGGAGGGAAAGGGTTAAAGCAGTGCTGGTGGGATGAGGAGTGTTAGTATCTCTCTGGAGCCAAATGGCAGAATCTATTCAGATAGTTATTACAAACCATATCCTGGCACAGTCATGCCTCCTGGATTTTGGGGTCTCAGAGCTCAGCCCTTTTTTCACCAGAAAGGTCTAAGAGGCCAGGTGGGCCGCTTCCTGTCCTGGAGCCTGTTTCTTCTGTGGGCAGAGGAGCTCATAACAGACCCCACTCACGGGGGGTTGTGGGCATGACTGAGATCATGGATGCGCTATGCTCAGCCAGAGCCAGAGCCTCCACATGGTGAGAATTGAATACCAAGAACTGTCATCGCTGCTGCTCTCTCCTCTCTTGGCTAGGATGTGGCCATTTCAGGGAGTGTCCCTGGGCTCAGACGCCGAGCTGCTCAGCGTGTGGACGCTGCTACACAGGCAAGGAGGGGGGCGGGGGCTTTCAGGCTAAGCCAGGTCTTCAGGCTTGGATGAGAAAGTGTGTCCTAAAACCTGGATTGCTGCCCGGTGCTCCTACTCCAAGGCCGCGGATTGGAGAGGCAGGGATGAATATGAACAGCTCTCTGGCTGGGCGCATGGTGGACACTGTTGGTTAGCCACCAAAATCTTCCCTCAGGGCTGAGAACCCATGGCCTCCTCCCCACCAAAGCTCTTAGCTGCTGGGAATGCTATGTGGTGGCGGAGCCCAGGCTGCTCTCTCTGGGAACTGCCTGCTCATCTGGGGCAGCCCATAGTCCAGCATCAATGTAGCAGCTCTGTTGGGGGCGGGGGGAGTGTTCAAAGGCCTGGCCTTCTTGCCTCAACTCTGAAGGAAACACCCATCTTCATCATTCTCCATGGGGTCGAGGCCACTGTTAGGACAGCATCATAGCTAAATTCTCCTGCTCAATCCTGCTTTCTTCCCTTCCTCCCCCCAAGCAGGTATTGATCTCAAGAATCTCCTAATAGGGACTGCCCTGGTGGTTCAGTGGCTAAGACGCTGACCTTCTGATGCAGGGGGCCTGGTTTCGATCCCTGCTCAGGAACTAGATCCCACATGCTGCAATAAAGATCGAAGATCCTGAGTGCCACAATTAAGACTCGGTGCAGCCAAGTAAATATTTTTTTAAGAAAGAATTTCCTAATAAAAGTCTGCACAAAAATACAAGGGGAAAAAAAAGTCTGCACCCTTGGAATTCCCTGGCGGTCAGTGGTTAATATTCTGTGATCTCAAAGCCAAGAGTCCAGGTTCAATCCCTGGTTGGGGAACTGAGATCCCACAGTCTGCATGGCGTGGAAAAAAAATTTATATATAAAAGTCTAGGGGACTTCTTTCATGGTCCAGGGGCTATGTCTGAGTGCCTAATGCAGGGGGCCCGGGTTCAATCCCTACTCAGGGAACAATTACTCTCATGCTGGAACTAAAGATCTCATATACTGCAATGAAGACTGAAGATCCTGCCTGCTGCAACTAAGACCCAGTGCAGCTAAACAAATACTAAAAAAAAAATAGAAGTCTGCACACTGATTTTGTTCTCAGAATCTGGCTGCTGGGGAACTTAACCTGCCACAGAAGCTGCTAGGCACAAAATATCCAGTGGCAATGAAGGAAGGCTTTATGGAGAGAGGAATCTTTACACAGCACTGAAGGCAAGAGGAGAGGGTAGAGAGGGTGAGATGGCTGGATGGTATCACTGACTCAATGGACACGAACTTAGGCAAGCTCCGGGAGACAGTGACCGACAGGGAAGCCTGATGTGCTGCAGTCCATGGGGTTGCAATGAGTTGGACATGGCAACTGAACAGGCAACACAGCAGGTGTAAAGGGGATATCTGGGCGGTCTCATTGTGCCAGCAGGCATGGGCAGGGCAGGGCAGTTGCCATAGCAAAAATAGCACAGCCACCCTAGTCACTTTGTGACCTGGGGCCAGTTACTCTACCTCATTGAGTCTCAGATTCCTCCTCAGTAACCTGTCACTGAAAACCCCTCTTTCCTAGGGTTCTTGGGAAGTTTTTACTTGGGGTGATTTTTAGCTTCCTCGCCATGGCACCTGGGCCAGGAGGGACCTCTCCATGCTCTATTTCCTCCCTGCCTTCTCTTTTTAAAACGTCACTTATTCTTCTGAACATCTTGCAACGTTGGCATGACTATCCTCATTTCAGAGATAAGAAAGGGTAGACAGGAGAGGGAAATTATTTACTTTAGAGTTATTATCATTCCTTCATCAAAAATGTCTTAAAATGAGCATCTCCTCTGATATGGGCTCCAGGGATACAGCAGTGAACAGGACAGAAAAGCAGTCCTAGGGCTGACATTCTAGTGGAAGAGAAAAAACTATTAAGTCCTAGCTGTAAGTGCTGTAAAGACCACAGAGCCAGGAGGTGGGCCTGAGGGTGACGGGGGCTCCTTTAGAGCAGATGGTCAAGGGAGGCCTCTCTCAGGAGATGGCCTTTGATTTGAGAATCCAGATGAGGAGGAAGAACCAAGCTAAAAGCAGAGATCTAGGCAGAAGGAACAGTGTCCAGCTCTGATTGGGCACTTCTTATGTACCATTTGCCAAGCAGTTTGCCATTGCTATCTCAGTGCAGCAACATGCCCCCCCCCCACCCCAATCTTTAGTGCAGATTGCATCACCCATCTTGAGGGCCTCAGGCCTGTTGGGTGTGATTTAGCATCCACATTGCCCCAGGGGGTCTTTTTAAAATACAGATTTGACCCCGCTGCTTCTCTCCTAGAATCCTTCCCTGGCTCCCCATTGCCCGCAGGGTAAAATCCAAACCCTTTCCCCCAAGTCCAATCTAATCTGGTCCTACGGCATCTCCACCCACTTTGCCTGCTTTGCCCAGCTTCCCAACCACCTACAGCCCTGGGCTTTGCACATGCTATTCCCTTTGCTTGGAAGACCCTAGCACTTTCCTCCCTCCCTGTGTTGTCGGATCAGCCTGCAACACTCAGAATAATATGGCCTCCTCTTAACCACTGCATTATCCCAGCTGCTAAAAATAGGGCAGGCTTTTGGTTAAACCTGGGTTTGAATCTCAGCTCTACTATATACGATTGTGGGACCCTGGGGGACTCATTTCATCTAAGCCTCAGTGGACTCATCTGTAAGATGGGGCTAATACTAACTCACAAGTTTTAGAAACAATCGAATGACAAATCAAAGGCAGTACCACTTACTAGGCACTAGGAGTTCAGAAGGTGGAAGTCCACTTCTTCCCCTGAGGGTTTTGCTTTTATGATTATTAGGGAACAAAGACTGCCAAAGTACATACTTTAGGGAAATAAGAATTCCAGACGCTAACAAAGTTCTTAAAGGTCCTGACCCCTTGCAGAGAATATGGGTTAGGCTCCCCACAGGCTACTTGGCCTCCAAGCCTTTCCATAAGTTGCTTCCTCATCTGAAAACCTTGCAACCCAGGCCTGAATCCCGTGCCCTTCAGAAGGAAAGGAACCAAAGGTCTGCCACCCAGAGACCCTTTCTGAAGACCCTGCTTATTCTGGGAGCCACTGAAACCTGGCAGATGAAGAGGGAAGGTCTGTCTGACCCACTCTGCACAGGCTGGAACCAGAGCCTTCTGGGGAGATCTTTCCTCTACCTCTAAGCCTCAGTTTCTTCATGGTAAAATGAGAATGATTCTTACCTCACAGTTTTGTTAGAGGATTAATTATGACATGGATTAAGTGTTAGGTTACTTAACACTTAATAAATGTTAGGTTACTTCGGCCAGCAAGCCCCCTCTGGGTCTTTCATGTGTGATTCCCTTGCCTGGAATGTCCCTCCTCCATCTCTGACAAAACTCTGTTCACCCATCAAAGCTTAGTCCAACCTAACCTCTTTCTTTCCCTGAGCCTTCAGGGCAATTAGAACGGCTCTCTTTGCAGATTTCAGGCTCTGCTGTACCTTTTTTGGCCCACTAGAGGGCAGCTCTTCAAGACCGGGCTGATTCCCTTGAGGAAACTCGGGCAGGGGAACACTGGGCTTTCTAAGACCATTCGGGAAAATCTGAAACATTACCAAGAATAAAGAAACTAGCATGAAGTAGTGTGAAGAACTTCTTGTACTCATAACTCAGCTTCAACAAATAGCACCAAGCCCATCCTGTTTTCCTCTTTTATGAAAGTTATTCTTAGATCCTGGCCCTGGTGGGTGACAGATATGGGAGATCTCTCTAGGACCCCTGGCTGGGATGTGTCCCGCAGGAGTCCCAGTGAGAGAGGTAAGCCTCACACCGCATAGCCTGCGCTCTGGGAGTCAGGTCAGCAGAGGGCAGAAAGGGGTCAGCACATGGGGCCTGCAGGGAGGGCATCTTTGCCAAGGGCGTCACCCAGGCAGTGGAGATGGACTTCTCTTTGAGTTTTGTGGAGGCAGGGCCTAGGGGTCTCGCTGGCCAGGAAAGGTCCTGGGCTCAGCCCCTGCTCTGCCTTCTATACCACCCAACCTTGAGGGGAGAGTCCACCCATCAGAAA
>SJYC01109233.1:0-12489 GCA_006408675.1 Madoqua kirkii
ATTTGATCTCTGGTTCCTCTGCCTTTTCTAAAACCAGCTTGAACATCAGGGAGTTCACGGTTCACGTATTGCTGAAGCCTGGCTTGGAGAATTTTGAGCATTACTTTACTAGCATGTGAGATGAGTGCAATTGTGCAGTAGTTTGAGCATTCTTTGGCATTGCCTTTCTTTGGGATTGGAATGAAAACTGACCTTTTCCAGTCCTGTGGCCACTGCTGAGTTTTCCAAATTTGCTGGCATATTGAGTGCAGCACTTTCACAGCATCATCTTTCATGATTTGAAACAGCTCTACTGGAATGCCATCACCTCCACTAGCTTTGTTCATAGTGATGCTTTCTAAGGCCCACTGGACTTCACATTCCAAGATGTCTGGCTCTAGATTAGTGATCACATCATCATGATTGTCTGGGTCGTGAAGATCTTTTTTGTACAGTTCTTCCGTGTATTCTTACCACCTCTTCTTAATATCTTCTGCTTCTGTTAGGTCCATACCATTTCTGTCCTTTATTGAGCCCATCTTTGCATGAAACGTTCCCTTGGTATCTCTACTTTTCTTGAAGAGATCTCTAGTCTTTCCCATTCTGTTCTTTTCCTCTATTTCTTTGCATTGATCGCTGAGGAAGGCTTTCTTATCTCTTCTTGCTATTCTTTGGAACTCTGCGTTCAGATGCTTATATCTTTCCTTTCCTCCTTGCTTTTCACCTCTCTTCTTTTCACAGCTATTTGTAAGGCCTCCCCAGAGAGCCATTTTGCTTTTTTGCATTTCTCTTCCATGGGGATGGTCTTGATCTGTGTCTCCTGTACAATGTCATGAACCTCCGTCCATAGTTCATCAGGCACTCTATCTATCAGATCTAGGCACTTATAACTGTTTAACCATAAGGTAAAAAATACTTGGTGTCTAGTTTAAAAATATGCAAGGAGGTACTTGCTTTTCAAAATTCTTATGGGGATGTAAGAGCAAAAGGTGTGATGACCCTTTGGAATCTGGCTAGCAAGAAAGCCTTGGTAAAAGCATCAGCTTCCCACAGCTTTCAGGGATAAAGCCATGAAGTGCCTGGCTCAGAGTCAGTGTTCCTTCATTCAACAATAGCTGCCAACGGCCACCTGGGTCCAGTGGGCCCACTGAGTCCAATGGGGCTTGGACTGAAACTCCTGTTCCCATAGAGCTTATATTTCAGCAGACACATAGTTAGTTGGTCAGTTGCTCCTATGCTTCATTTCTAGAGTGCCTCTTCAAATATCTTCTCAAGTTTGGACAACTGTGTCTACAAAGAAATGACTCGTTTTTTTATATTCCAGAACAGATCCGTCTGGGTTCCATTGTTTCCCAACAGAATAACCACCTAGGGAGGCATACAGTTATTTTGGTGACAGAGCCAAAGCTTAAAAGTCTTTAAGTTCCTCCTGTGGAATTGACTTCAAAGCATGCAGCACAATCTTTTAAATATCCTTAATGCTGGTAAATATTTGTATGGGGAGGAGGAATGTGATGTTTTGGGAACAAAGGTTGTCTACACAAAGGTCTGATGACCATGGTAGATGATCAGACTAGGCAGGAATATTATTTGTCTCCAGCTCTGGAAGGGCATTAATCTCACAGTAAGCAAAAGTCAAAAATTGATGTTTCTTCCCTTCATCTGAGGCTGAAGGGAAAATCCTGGCTGTGTCAGGGTCACTTGCTCTGAAATTACTTGAAGAATCTGTGTTCTCAGACTTTCAGGAGAGCCTCCTGGGGCTGTGGGAGACCCATGGTGCCTGCTTCTTTAGTTCTACTGATCCCACTTTAGTGACCCTACTCCAGGCCATGCCCCTGGGGCTGGTAGCTGGAAGAGGTCCATGAGCAAGAGTAGCTGTCCTGGGAAAACCCAGGACTGAGCTGGAAGGGAAGGAGCCAGTCCATGAGGGGGCATATGGGTGGAGGAAGAGCTGGAGCCTGTGTCTGAATTGTATTTGAGTATTTACTGAGTCCATGTTTGTGAGGCTTATGCACCCAGGGATTAATGGCATTCCATTGAGGGATGAATCCAGGGTGAGCAGAGGAGGTAGGATTGAGATGAGGAGGGGCCAGAGAGGATTGCAAAAGCTGGTGTGTGTAGCCATCTGTCTGTCCATGCTGCCTGTCATTTCCATGTAGCCACAGAGTGCTGGAAAAGAACTCTTGGGATCCTAGAGGGCCCTCACTTCTCAAAGGGAAATTTATTCTGCAGAATTTCTCTAGCATTTAACTTAACAAATGCCATTCCACCCCTGTGCCCAGGACTTAGCTAGGTGCTGTGGGAGATGCTGTCTCTGTCCTCAGGCGACTTGACTCTCCTTGGGAGGATAAGAATGATACACATACATACTGTTGAATGAAGATGGCCAATGGGTTTCATTTCATATACCAGTTTCAGCTAACTGGTAACTTCATGGAGTATTCCATCCAGTCTAAGACCGCATCAATTATAAGAGGCCATTTTATATGCTCTTAAGAAAGAAGAAAATGTTTCCAATTAAATTACAAATGATCACTTTCTTACTGCTTAGAGTTTTGCATCCAATTTTTTATGAGAAGATTCTTTTTAGACTTACTTATACATAGTGTTATTTCCTTTAACATATATTGTTCTCATTCATTCATAAAGTGGAAAGTATGGGAAATAAACTGGGTTTGGTTTTCTACATTTCCTCACATTCAGGGTACTACTTGGCAGAAGCATCTTTGCTTGGAGCATTGATGTCTGTGTTTCCCACACAGTGTAGTTCTCTGTCATCAAGAGCATTGGTGAGGCAACATTTCTTTCAAGAGTACTCATGACTTTTATTTCAAATTTCTGTCTCCTATTGTGTAAATTGATGCACACACAGGTAATGCAACCACAGCACAACTACCACCTGGCAACAGTGACTATAAGATAGATCACTACTTCCAAGATATCAAATGTGAAAAACAATACATCTTAGACTCAATGAATACGGATTCTAAGACTCGGTCAAAAAACACTCCCATGATCAACTACCCAGGTCTGTCCTAGGAATGGGGTTGGCACTGGTGCTACATTCTTATCACTAAGCAATAATTTCCTCCTGTAAATTTGCAAAACTGAATGGTTTTCATTACAGTAATTATCGTAAGGAGTTCTCCATGAGCAAATAGATTCAAAGAGGCTTCCTGCATGAAGTAGGTCAAAAGGATGAGGTCTGGCCTGGACATGAGAAGACCATGTCCAGAAAGGAAAAAAGGACAATTCAAAAGGTTCAAGAAGGTAAACAGGCATATCATGTGGCAAAGACAGTGGAGTAACCAGGCTAGGGTGGGGTTTCATAAAAGAATCATGGGTTATGAAGGCATGAATTTTTGCCCTAAGAATGTAAGTTCAAGTTAGTATATTTCACTTGTAGAAACCTAATCAAAGGTTTTCCTATTTATATAACTTTTATTTCTTTTCTTACCATAGGTCCTGATGTTTTTAGTTCAAAGAACCTTGCCCTTCAAGCCCAGAAGAAGATTCTGAGCAAAATAGCCAGCAAAACTGTGGCCAACATGCTGATTGATGATACCAGCAGCGAGATCTTTGATGAGCTCTACAAAGTCACCAAAGAGCACATACATAACAAAAAGGAAGCCCACAAGATCATGAAAGACTTAATCAAGGTGGCAATCAAAATTGGGATCCTCTACCGGAACAACCAGTTCAGCCCGAGGAAGTTGTGATAGTGGAGAAGTTTAGGAAGAAGCTGAACCAGACCGCCATGACCATCGTCAGCTTCTATGAGGTGGAATACACCTTCGATAGAAACGTGCTCTCCAAGCTCCTACATGAGTGCAAGGACCTGGTGCATGAACTGGTGCAGCGACACCTCACACCCCGGACCCACGGGCGCATCAATCATGTCTTCAACCACTTTGCCGATGTGGAGTTCCTCTCTACCCTTTATAGCCTCGATGGAGACTGTAGGCCCAACCTCAAGAAGATCTGCGAGGGAATCAATAAACTGATAGATGAAAAAGTCCTTTGAATGCCTTCCCTCTTCCTGGACTTCACTGCATTCATGTCATGGCACCTAGCGTGTTCCACATGAGAGTCAGGAAACAAGAAGAAACCCTTGTCAAAGATGCCTATGTCTGTTATGTTCATCCCTCTGATGTTGATGCTAGATTGAGCTCAGGTGTGTGTATCCTCTGAGCTATCTGCTGAGGTATGTACTTAAAATCTCCTTTGTTTGCAAGCCCAAAGGATGTCTTATCTCTCCTGAGCAGAAAAGCCACCCTGCTCACCAGGGTGGGCCCAGTTCACCTTGTGGAGTGGAAGGAGCCCTGGACCAGGGGTCAGAGTACACAGATTTGGTTCCCACTCCATCAGTTATGACTTTGTTCTCTGGATCCTGGAACCACTGTGCCTACCTGCCTACCTCCTAGGGTTGCTGTGAGGATCAAGTGAGACTATGTTCATGCTTTTAATAACTCTAATATGAGGACTTACTAGTTTCTCTTTGGCATGTTGTGGGGATCAACCTGGATCTAGACTATCAGGCAGTGGAGGAAAGAACAATAGTTTCTAACAGACTGGGTTTGCAATCTGTGTCGAGATGTACTGTTTCATACAATTTCATTCATAAAAATGAATCCAAAGGTGTGAAAAAGTATAGCAGCAAAGTAGAAAAAATGTTTTCAAGTCTTAGCTGTGCAGGTTTATGGTCCTGCAGGGGGAACTTTCTCGGGGGTAGGGAAGTAGAGAGTTTCCCACGCATGAGGAAGAAGCAGAGAAGAACTGTGCTCACCCTGCTCCTGCAGGACAGGCCTTCCCCATCTAAGAGGCACCATCAAAGAGGCATAGGGAAGGTTTATACCAGCATGCACAGGAGAGTTGGGCTGAATGAACCCCTGTCTGTCTTTCTTAGTCTTTCATGGTCATTTTGTGCTGTTTATTCTGGTTTGTTAATAAATTGGAATTATCCTTCAAACAAGATGTTTTTGAGTTGTGATTCAAAAATCAAATTCCTTGGAGTTTGATACAGAGTTAAGAATGATGGGATTGAAAGGAGGAAGAAAATAAAGAGTAAGAGCTTTGCACTCAGACCCTAAGGGAAAGTAGCCCCTGGGGGAACAGGTATAGGCTGAGACCTGTGCCCCTGCTCAGTGGGGAGCTAGTTATGACACTGTGACCTCCTTCCCCGTGTGTCTTAAATCCTCACATTCACACAAAGTATTTAATGCCTTATAATGTTGTCTAGAGGATATCACCTTAAGAGACTTGCCCATCCAGCATCACCTCTGTCCTGTTATGCTTCTCTGGTATCTGATAATAATGCAAAAATACTACATTAGCTCAAGCCCCATGATTCATGCCCGCCCCATGGCCTCTCTCTGGCAAGAGCATCAAGAGATGGTTTGTGGGCGAGTGTGAAAAGATGCAGCTGAACCTACTGTGGCCATTCAACCCCAAATGGCTTCCATGTCAACATCAGTATAAAGCATCCGGTTAAGTTCTTCAGCCACCAGCACTCAAAATTAGTTCATAGGAAAAGTGTCTAGTGGGTAATAGGGAATAGGTAAGTCAGCTCCTGTCTTCCTGTTTGACAAACGTGGCTCAGCCCCCCTTCATAGTCCAAGGACTGAACAGTGATGGCCTGTGCACATTTGGGCTGGGGAGGCCATTGGTCATTTAGGCAGTACCAGTGGAAAGGCTTCCCTGGAGGCTCAGCCGGTAAAGTATCCACCTGCAATGCAGGAGACCTGGGTTCAATCCCTGCATCAGGAAGGTCCCCTGGAGGAGGGCATGGCAACCCACTCCAGTATTCTTGCTTGGAGAATCCCATGGACAAAGGAGCTTGGTGGGCTACAGTTCATGGAGTCACAAAGAGTCGGACATGACTGAGCAACTAAGCACAGCACAATGGAAGCTGCAGGTGACAGGCTCCTTCCTGCCCACCTGCCAACTAGGCAGCAAGCAGCCCAGCACTAGCCAAATTTTCATATTGCCCTCCATGACTGCCTTGGTGTACTCGTCCGATTAAGCACCGCATTCTAATATGACGGGTAGTTCTAGAAGCAGGTTCTTTTTCGCTAAGTAGGTGGACCTACCCAGAGAGCTCAACCCTGCCAAAGGAATAGGTAGAACTGTCTCTTCTTCATCTGAGACAGCAGGGAAAGAAGGCGGGATCCCCAGTCCCAGAGGACTGCAGGTTCTCCCCTCTCCACATGTCACAGCGTGGTGGGGGCACAGCAGAGCTGAGCAGGTTCTGAGCCACCAGCCTCAGAAGGAGGGGTCCTCCTTGTGCTGGTCAGAAAAGGATCAGCACTTCCATGAGCAGACCTCAGCAAGCACAATACAGTGTGGACCAAAACATTCTACCACCTCCAGCTTCCCCCACTGAGGCAGCCAAGCAAGGGGCACTCTACCTCGAGGCCAGTGGGTTTGTTTCCACATTATCAGCAATAGCCCAGGGAGCTGAGCAACCCAGGCATAAGTAACCCACCACACCTCTAAAAACAGTCAATGCCTACCCTCCGTTCCCAGTATACCTTTCAAACACACCACTGGCATGCAAATTCAAGTGAGAGTGAATTTCATCAACCAACTAAAAAGCTACACATTTCCAATATTTTACATAACAATCTAGTGGCCAAGGAATCTCATTACTGGTTTAGCTGACGACTCTAACCACGTCACTTAGTGCCCCTAGAAAGCTGTTTTGGTTGAAAACAATGTGACAGAGACCAGCAAATGCTTTTAAAAACAAGACTCTTTAGATGTAACTTTTGTGCTCAGAAAGTGAAAGTTGCTCAGTCGTGTCCGACTCTGCAACCCCAGGACCGCACAGTCAATGGAATTCTCTAGGCCAGAATACTAGAGTGGTAGCCTTTCCCTTCTCCAGGGGAATCTTCCCAACCCAGGAATCAAACACAGGTCTCCTGCATTGCAGGCAGATTCTTTACCAGCTGAGCCACAACCGAAGCCCAAGAATACTTGAGTGGGTGGTAGCCTATCCCTTCTTCAGCGGATCTTCCCAACCCATGATATGAACCGGGGTCTCCTGCATTGCAGACGGATCTTTACCAACTGAGCTATCAGGGAAGCCCTTGTGCTCAGAACTTTGTACTAAACTTTTAATAGCGAGAACTGAACCCACAAAAGCAAAGTTATGATACCTACATTTAGGTGGCACCCTAAAGAAAACTGATTACAAGAGAAGCAATTGTACTAAAACACTCACTTGATCAAGTCCCACGCAAAATTCAGAGAGAAATGCCTGGCTCAGCACATCAAGGGCAGAGACAGGAAACAGCAGTTTTTCATCTGGAGACATCACTGAGTCTTTATCCATCCCATAGCACTCAGTTGTGTCCCCATGGGAGGACACCAGGAACTTGTGCTGAAGTGTCCATCCCACCCCTGCTTGTATCCTTCTTCGTGTGCCTGAACCCTACAGAAACACATTCCCTGCCAGCTGTGCCTGCCATGTGTCTGTATCACTCTTCCTCTCTGTGTTTGCATCTGTGAGTCTTGACACCCTCAGCAACTCCAGATCTCTGCTCAGTGACAAATCAAAATGAAAAGATTTCTCCATCTGTGCTTCTTCTCCAAATTCCCATTTCACCCATCTGTGCATCTTCTCCAAATTCCCATTTCACCCATCTGTGCATCTTCTCCAAATTCCCATTTCACCCATCTGTGCATTTTCAGGGGCAAATCAGTACATTCACTGTCTGCTACAATGAACTTCTTGCATCCATATATTTAAAAAGGAGCTCAAATAAGGCCTATATACTCTGGTCCCCAATATTTTGGGGGCTTTTTAAATCAACATGGTCCCAGATGTCAAGAGCAAAACCAGTTAGTAAAAATTCTAGGCCAACTCTGGGATGCAAAGACTGTGCATTAATAGGAAATGTCTAGCTTGGACTGCAAGGAGATCCAACCAGTCCATCCTAAAGGAAATCAGTCCTGAACATTCATTGGAAGGACTGATGCTGAAGTTGAAACTCCAATACTGTGGCCACCTGATGCAAAGAACTGACTCATTGGAAAAGGCCCTGATGCTGGGAAAGATTGAAGGCAGGAGAAGGGGATCACAGAGGATGAGACGGTTGGATGGCGTCATTGACTCAACAGACATGAATTTGAGCAAACTCCAGGAGCTGGTGATGGACAGGGAAGCCTGGCATGGTGCAGTCCATGGGGTCATAGAGTCAGACATGACTGAGCAACTGAACTGTGAACTATGACTAGTAATGGAATGGGATGTTGACAATACAGTCACAAATCAGATGGCCTTGGGAGAAAGGGTTTCCAAGGCTCTCTCAACTCAGAATTGTGTGGTCAGTGAGTGACCTTTGTTTAGTCTGACCCTGCTATGGGATCAAAGCCCCAACCAGGCCATCTCTTGCTCTTGGTGCAGAGGGAGGTCTTGCCGGATAGGGGAAAGACTCTTCTGCAATCCTTTTCCTCAAAATAGGATCTGGAAACCCATGAAAGTCCTGGGGAAGCAGGAGTGGTCTGGTGGGGGTAAAATTCCATTAGTTCTTAAAATAGTTTTTTAAATTTTTGTCTCATTCTGACAACTTAAAAAAAAAATCACAATTAGCCCCAGTCCCTTCTGAGTCATGGAAAACTACCTTATAGTCAGGTAGTACCATCTTCCTTCAGAGTCCGAGTTTCTCTTTGTGTTTATAATGTTCATGCTGATTGATCAACCCAAGTGAAAGAAAACAACTTAATGTGTTTCTCTAACCAGGCCTGAGCATCCCCAAGAGTCTGCAGGCATAGTTTAGGCATCCATGGGTTCTCCATTTTGAGAAATGTTGCTAAAGCCTATGAAAATAAGGCTTGCAGAGAATGAATGACTGTTACCCTACCCTTGATGGAGACTCATTTGTGGGGACTCAAAGACTGAGAAGTGAGCCTGTGTCTGGAGGATACTAGGCTTTCTGCAGGAAAAGGCAGGACCCCACATGTCCTGCCTGCCCTTTGAAAACTGGCCAGAAAAAAGCTACCATAAATAATCAAAGAATGAACCAACCCATCCTGGCAACTCTAATAATAAATCTCAAAGACACAAGAGAGGCCATCACTGGACACACCAGGTACTGCTCTTTCCAAGGAAGCGAAGAGTGGAGAAAACCTGCAAAGTCTCTTTGGGAAGAAGAGAAGTCACCTGCACCTGTTCACATCCTCCCAGTTCCAGCAGTACCTGCAGTGTGCAGAGGCCTAGCTATCAGACACATGGTCCCAGGATCCCAGGGACTCATTCCTTATCTGAACTCAAGACACATGACACTCAGAATTCCTCCCAGTCTCAGAAGAAAGAGTGGTAAGCCAGAGCAAGCCCTCTCACACCTCTCTCCAGCAGGGGTATATTTTCAGTATACTGGTATAGTGGTACAGTCAATATTCCTATATTCCTCAGTGCCACGACTAACCTATCCTTCACCACGACTAACCTATCCTTCCTCTACCTTGTCCTTTGTTTGCTGAGCTGGGGCAGGTCTCTACAGAGGAGCAGTCCTGGACACTTACTCAGGAAGCCGGAGCTTGGGCGGCCAGACCCCCCAGGCTGTGGTATAGAGCTTCTTCTTGCCGACTCTAAGAGCTTTCTGGACCAGCTCCTGGAACAATGGAGTCTGGGGTTTGGCTCTGCCTTAACAGGAGCTGGGTGGGAGCCAGAGCTTGGCACAGAGCAAGAGGCTAGCAGGGAAGCCGCAATTAGACTACATTATGGAGGGAGAGAGCACCCTTCCAGCCTCTTCACTTGTGAAGGAAGAACTTGAGGGCTGTTCCCTGGGGAGTAATTGGGCTTCGCCCTCCCCTTACAGCAACAGCATCCCTGCCAAGAAGGTCACACTGCCTCAGTGATGGGATGGGGCTGCCCCTGCTCTGTGATTCAGAAACAGTTACAACTTGACTTTAGAAACAGATTGTTGAGTCTGGGATGGGGAATGCTGGGGAGATGAATATTTTGGGTTTTCTTTTCCACTTTCATAGGCAGCAGCAAGAATAGAACATGAAATCAGCCATGAGTCAGGAGGCTGAGTCTCACCTTGCCCAATACCTGGTGATTTCCAAATACTTCACCTCTCTGGGCCTCAGTTTCCTCAACTGTAAAAGCAGACTGTTGCACAAAATCTCCAAGAATCCTTCTAGCTCCAAAATTTCACATTCTGAGTACCACAGAAGGGAAGATGCTCTGGACATTTCTGTACTATAGGTTTCTTAGAAGAAGAGTTACTCATTATTTAAATGAAATAATACTTCCTAATGGACTGAGAGATGACATATCAATGAACCCCTTCAAGATGTTTGTGTTGGAAGGCTTTTTTTAAAAAAAGATCTCATTTCAAATAGCTTAAAAATAAAACCAAAACACTAGGAATAAATCTAACCAAGAAGGTGAAAGACCTATAGGCTAAAACCAATAAACCACTTATAAAAAAATTGAAGATGATTCAAAGAAATGGGAAAATATTCCATGCTCTTGGATTGGAAGAATTAATATTGTTGAAATGACCATATTACCAAAAGCAATCTACCAATTTAATGCAATCCCTGTTAATATACCCACAACATTTTTCACAGCACTAGAATAAATAATCCTGAAATTTTACAAAGGACCATAAAAGGCCTAGAATTGCCAAAGAAATCCTGATGAAAAAGAGCAAAGATGCAGGCCTACCCCTTCCAGATTTCAGACTATGCTACAGAGCTACAGTAACCAAAATAGTGTGGTACTGACACAATAAACAGACATATAGTTCAATGGAACAAAACAGACAGCCCAGAAATAAACCCAGGTGCCCATAGTCAGTTAATCTACAGCAAAGGGGAGAAGAATATACAATGGAGAAAAGACAATCTCTTCAACAAGTAGGGTTGGGAAAACTAGACAGCTATGTGTAAATCAATGAAATTGAAATACTCCTTCACACTATATACAAAAATAAACTCAGAATGGTTTAAAGACCTAAATATAAGACATGCCACCATAAAACTGCTAGAAGAGAACATAGGCAAAACATTATCTGACATAAATTATAGCAATTTCTTAGATCAGTCTCCCAAGGCAAAAGAATTAAAAGCAAAAACAAACAATGGGACATAATCAAACTTACAAGCTTTTGTACAGCAAAGGAAACCATCAACAAAATGAAAAGACAATCTATGGAATAAGAGAAAATATTTGCAAATGATGAGACCAACTAGGGGTTAATATTCAAAACCTACAAACAGCTCATATAATTCAATACTGAAAAAACAAATAATCTGATCAAAAAATGCAGAAGACTTAAATAGACATTTCTCCAAAGAAGATATACAGATGGCCAAAAGTGAATGAAAAGATGTCCAATGTTGCTAATTGTAAAAGAAATGAAAATCAAAACCACAACAAGGTATCACCTCACACAAGTCAGAATGGCCATCATCAAAAAGCCTACAAATAATAAATGCTGGAGAGGGTGTGGCAAAAAGGGAACCCTCTGACACTGTTGGTGGGACTGTAAACTGGTACAGTTACTATGGAAAACAGTACGTGTGTGTGTGTGTGTGTTAGTCGCTGTCATGTCCTACTCTTTGTGACCGCATGGACTATAGCCCACCATACTCCTCTGTCCATGGGATCTCCAGACAAGAATACTGGAGTGGGTTGCTATTCCCTTCTCCAGGGGGGTTTCCTGACCCAGGGATCAAACCTAGGTCTCCTACACTGCAGGCAGATTCTTTACCATCTGAGCCACCAGGAAACAGTATGCTGCTGCTGCTGCTGCTAAGTCGCTTCAGTCGTGTCTGACTCTGTGCGACCCCATAGACGGCAGCCCACCAGGCTCCCCCATCCCTGGGATTCTCCAGGCAAGAACATTGGAGTGGGTTGCCATTTCCTTCTCCGAGATTCCTTAACACAAAAACAAAAATAGAGCTACTATATGATCCAGGAATCCTACTCCTGTGTTACATACAGAAAAAAATGAAAACTCTAATTTGAAAAGATATTTATAGAAGTGTTATCTACAATGTTTATAGAAGCATTATCTAAAATTGCCAAAACATGAGAGCAACCCAAGTGCCCATCACAAAAGCAACCCAAAATGACTGGATTAAGAAGATATTATATGTGTGATTCGTTCTCCGAGATTCCTTAACACAAAAACAAAAATAGAGCTACTATATGATCCAGGAATCCTACTCCTGTGTTACATACAGAAAAAAATGAAAACTCTAATTTGAAAAGATATTTATAGAAGTGTTATCTACAATGTTTATAGAAGCATTATCTAAAATTGCCAAAACATGAGAGCAACCCAAGTGCCCATCACAAAAGCAACCCAAAATGACTGGATTAAGAAGATATTATATGTGTGTGGGTGTAATATGCAATAGAATAATACTCAGCCATTAAAAGGGAATGAAATATTGCCATTTCAATGTGAATGGACCTAGAGAATATTATGCTCAGTGAAATAAGACAGAGAAAGACAAATACTATATATATTTTTAATTTATTTATTTTGG
>SJYC01109235.1:0-13662 GCA_006408675.1 Madoqua kirkii
ACTGACTCATTTGCAAAAACCCTGATGCTGGGAAAGACTGAAGGCAGGAGGAGAAGGGGATGACAGATAATGAGATGGTTGGATGGCATCACCTACTCAGTGGACATAAGTTTGAGTAAACTCCAGGAGTTGGTGATGGGCAGGGAGGCCTGGTGTGCTGTATTCCATGGGGTCTCAGAGTTAGACACGACTGAGCAACTGAACTGAATTGAATTATGCTTGGAAGTGAGAAAGACTCAAATGACTTACTAAGTAACTTAGGGTAATAAACTTGGCAAGCCACTTAAATGCTCTGATCCTCAGTTTTCTAAGTAAAATTGGAATAAATAGTAGTATATACATCACATTGATTCTGTTCTTTCTAGCCAAAGATGGGGAAGATCCTCAGTTTTCTAAGTAAAACTGGAATAAATAGTAGTGTGTACATCACATTGATTCTGTTCTTTCTAGGAAAAGATGGGGAAGATCTATACAGTCAGTAAAAACAAGACCTGGAGCTGACTATGGCTCAGATAATTAACTCTTATTGCTAAATTCAGGCTTAAATTGAAAAAAAAAATAGAGAAAATCACTAGACCATTCAGGTATGACCTAAATGGAATCCCTTCCTATTATACAGTAAAGGTGGTGAACAGATTCAAAGGATTAGATCTGGTAGACAGAGTGCCTGAAGAACTATAAATGGAGGTCCATAACACTGTACAGGTGGCAATGACCAAAACCATCCCAAGGAAACATGTAGGAAGGCAAAGTGGCTGCCTTAAGAGGTTTTGCAAAAGGCTGAGAAAAGAAGAGTAAAGTGAAAGGCAAAGGGGAAAGGGAAAGATACACACAACTAAACACAGAATTCAATTGAATAGCAAGGAGAGATAAGAAGGCCTTCTTAAAAGAATAATGCAAAGAAACAGAAGAAAACAAAGAATGGGAAAGACTAGAGATCTCTTCAAGAAAATTGAAGGTATCAGGGAACATTTCACATGAGGATGAGCATGATAAAGGAGAGGAATGGTAAGGACCAAACAGAAGTGGAAGAGGTTAAAAAGAGGTTAAAAGTATACACTAAGAATTATACTCAAAAAAATATCTATCTTAATGACCCAGATAACCAAGATAGTATGGTTACTCACCTAGAGCCAGACATCCTGCAGCGTGAAGTCATGTGGGCTTTAGGAAGACTTACTATCAACAAAGCTCATGGAAGTGACAGAATTCTAGCTGAGCTATGCAAAATCCTAAAAGATTATGCTAAAGTGTGGCAATCAATATGTCATCAAATTTGGAAAACACAGCAGTGGCCATAGGACTGGGAAAGGTCAGTTTTCATTCCAATCCCAAAGAGGGGCAATGCCAAAGAATGTTCAAACTACCACAAATTGCACTCATTTCTCATGCTAATAAGATTATGCTCAAAATCCTTCAAGCTAGGCTTCAGTAGTACGTCAACTGAGAAATTTCAGATGTACAAGCTGAGTCTAAAAAAGGCAGAGGAATCAGAGACCAAATTGCCAATATTCGTTGTATCATAGAGAAGGCATGGGAATTCCAGAAAAAAGAAAAAAAAATCTACTTCTGCTTCATTGACTAAGTTAAAGCCTTTGACAGTTTGGATCACAACAAACTGTGGAAAGTTCTTCAAGAGATGGGAGTACTAGACCACTTTACCTGTCTGCTGAGAAACTTGTATGCAAGTCAATAAGCAACAGTTAGAACTTGACATGGAACACATTCTGGTTCAAAATTGGGAAAGGAATAGGACAAGGCTGTATATTGTCACTATGCTTATTTAACTTCTGTGCAGAATACAGCATGTGAAATGCTGGGCTGGATGAAGCACAAGCTGGAATCAAGATTGCCGGGAGAAATATCAACATCCTCAGATATGCAGATGATACCACCCTAATGGCAGAAAGGGAAGAAGAACTAAAGTCTCTTGATGAAAGTGAAAGAGGAGAGTGAAAAAGCTGGCTTAAAACTCAGCATTCAAAAAACTAAGATCATAGCATCCAGTCTCATCACTTCATGGCAAATAGAAGGGGGAAAGTGGAAGCAGTGACATATTTTATTATCTTGGGCTTCAAAAATCACTGAAGATGGTGACTTCAGGTATGAAATTAAAAGACACTTGCTCCTTGGAAGGAAAGCTATGAAAAATCTAGTGTATCTATCTGCTAAATTGCTTCCAACTCTGTGATCCCATTGACTGTAGATCATGAGGCTCCTCTATCCATGGAATTTTCCAGGCAAGAATACTAGAGTGGGTTGCCATTTCCTACTCCAGGAGATCTTTCTGGCTCTGGGATCAAACCGGTGTACCTTGTGTCTCCTCCATTAGCAGGCAGATTCTTTACCACTGAGCCACCTGTGAAGCCTAGACAGCATATTAAAAAGCAGAGACATCACTTTGCTGACAAAGGTATGCATAGTCAAAACTATGGTTTTTCTGGTAGTTCTGTACGTATGTGAGAGCTAGCCCATAAAGAAGGCTTAGTGCTGAAGAACTGATGCTTTTGAATTGAGGTTCTATAGAAGATTCTTGAGAATCCCTTGGACAGCAAAAATATCAAACCAGTCAATCCTAAAGGAGATAAATCTTGAATAGTTACTGAAAGGACTGATGCTGAAGCTGAAGTTTCAATACTTTGGCCACCTGATGCCAAGAGCCAACTCACTGTAAAAGACTCTGATGCTGGAAAGACTGAAAGAAAAAGAAGGGGTAGGCACAGATGAGATGGTTAGATCACATCTATTAAGTCGCTTCAGTTGTGTCCAACTCTGTGTGACCCCATAGATGGCAGCCCCCAGGCTCCCTCATCACTGAGATTCTCCAGGCAAGAACACTGGAGTGGGTTACCATTTCCTTCTCCAATGCATGAAAGTGAAAAGTGAAAGTGAAGTCTCTCAGTCGTGTCTGACTCTTAGTGACCCCATCACATTACTGACTCAATAAATGGAGCAAACTCTGGAGTCTCAAAATAATGAATTGGAACAGACTCTGGGATATAATGAAGGACAAGGAGGCTTGGCTTGCTAAAGTCCATGGGGTCACAAAGAGTCAGACATAACTTAGTGACTGAACAACAACAACATATATATTAAAGAATATTGTATTAAATGAGATAATATATGTAAATGTCTTTGCATGGTTCCTGGTACAAGAAAGCACAAATGCCAAAGTCATAAAATTCCCTTTTAAAATTGCACAGATAAAAATTGTCATTGTTTCCATTTCACTACAGTATTATAAAGTAAAAAAATAAAATTTAAATGAAAAAAATTGTCATTCATAGAGGCTCTTCAATTTCCATGTATTTGCACAGACATATCCATTCATTCTTGTGATGGACAAAAGAGGTGTATACATATTCACATAGTTTGTCTTCTGTGGATTTCCCTGTTTGTCCTCCAGATTCCAGTGAGCTGTGTCATATATATTCTTGGAAGACCAAGAGAATGCATTCCTCTAATACAACTTTCTTGGGGAAATGGATTATTCCTGAAAAATGAAGTGAAGTGAAGTCGCTAAGTTGTGTCCAACTCTTTGTGACTCTGTGGACTCTAGCATACTGTGCTCTTCCATCCATGGGATTTTCCAGGCAAGAGTACTGGAGTGGGTTGCCATTTCCTTCTCCAGAGGATCTTCCTGACCAAGGGATCGAATCCAGGTCTCCTGCACTGTAGGTGGGTGCTTTACCATCTGAGCCAAAGAGAAGACCTTTTATAAGTTTCATTGATTTGAAAAGGAAATTTACCTCAAAGCCATGTTAGCTGGGACCACAGAAAGTATTATATTTCTAAGAAGAAATTATTTGGCTGCTTTTCACCCAGTCTTTATTTTTCTCTTCAAACAAAGCTATAAATTGACTGTAGCCTTGATATATCATTTTTATTGTATGAATCACTAGGTAAAATGTCTAAACTTCACAGATATTAGAGGGAATATTTATTCTTCAATGCTCTAATTTCCCCAAGGAGGGACTAAACCCTTAGGCCTCTTGCCTTACCTCTTAGTCCTCTTCACTGAGATGCAGTGAGTTTCCTGATAGGTGGGTTATAGCCATTGTTCCAAAATTATATTAGTAGGCTGATAATCTAAATCTGTAAGCATTCTCCTTCCCTCTTCACACAAGACCAGTGTATGGAAGCAACACTAGGTAAATGGTATCTTATGCAGAACCAAATTGACCCTCAGGTGAGCAGTGCTAACATTTGAGAGAGGGGTGGATGCTAAGCCACTGCCTCAAATATAACTTAGCAATAAACATGATCATTTGATCTCTATCTTTTGGCCATTGTATGTACTGTTCAACTGGTTATGAATGTTGGTGAATAAAAAATGCATCTTTTTTTCAGCTAGACATCTGAAACTGTATTCACACAAATAAAATCAAGTCTGATTCCTTTTCTGTGTATAAATCTCAGGTGAGACAGAGTATATAATACAAAAGACTCATGTAGGTTTCTAAGTATACTAGAATAATTTAAAAAAGAAGTATGGACTTGAGAATAACATAACACTGAATGTGAATTCCCCTTTGAAACTTTCTACCTTCATGACTTGGGACAAATTAACTAACCTCTCTAGACCTCAGTTTACTCATTTGTAAAAATTAGAATAATAGTAATAACTCAGTGTTTTTGCAAAACTGTGTTTATGAATACCTGGTACATGATAAACTCAATAAATGTTGCTTCTGCAGGAATATTTTCTTAGCACCATTAATACCATTATTTGAGGGGAAGCCCTCTGTGGGTTCTCACAATCCCCTCATGACTAAGGTACATGCATATCTAATGCTCTGTGCAAACTCAGTTAGACATGTTAGCTCTGAAAAGAAGTAGAAAACAGTGCCTATAGCTAATATCATGCCCCGTATTTCAAAAAGATTTCTGTGCTCTTTTAGAATCAGGAAAGTAAAGCTATTATGGTGCTACATCGCAGAGGCCCCTGCCTCCATCTATGTAATTTCTTTACAGATAAAAATTGAAAAGGAGACAGGTTTAAAAAAAAAGGATGTTATCTGTGCCTTTCCAAGGACAACTCTGTCTGACTCCAGAGGCTATTCCTTAAATCCTACCTTGCCTCTTTCCACTATCTTCCAGACAAAGAAGCTTCTGATTATATATATATATATATATATATATATGCTTTAGGAAATATTTTTCTGGGTTCAAAATGCGGTAAGACCTCAGCTCCCCCAAAGATTAGGTGTCTGAAAATCTCAGTCTACTGTAATAGCACATATCTTAGAAGCCATCCATATAAAATCATACATAAAATAAAACCACATATAAAATAAAACCATATATAAAATCAAAGGTGTAGTCTTTAAATAGCCATCAACGAATAGACAGATGAAAGAAGTACAAGAGACCTAAATATTTCAATCAGTATATGATGATTAGTCAATTCATTATGTATTTAATTGTATGAAAAGAGTATTCCATTGACTGGTTATTTTACAAAATAGCAGCCTAAGACAGCTCGTGGAAATGGTCAAGAAAATAATAGAGAAGCAGATAAAGGAAAAAAGAGAAAAGATAGGTATAATGGCAGTGACCTGAAGCAGCTGGGAGGTGGAGTATCAAAAAGCAGCATATATCAGAAAGAAGATAGTTAATAATGAAGAGACAAAAGACAAACTTGATTTGAAGAGTAGTTAGGAGTAGGACAATAACTGAGAGTCCCTTATACCTCATCAATATCATCTTAGATGTGAAAAGCAGGTAAATGCATCCCAGGACCTCAATACAGCCTCTTAAGACCAACAGTACTACAGACACAAGCTGAGCTATGTTGGAATAAGCAATAATCCTTGACTAATACCACATGCACAAACAACAAGGCAGAAGCAGGGCAGCATGGAAATCATCCATGCTCCCTTGCAAACAATTACAAGGAAAAAAAGGCAAAAGAACCAAGAACTAAAAGCACAGGAAAGGAATACAGATCTAAATAACACTTATAAGAAGATATAACATTTACGGAGTATTTCCTAGGTGTAAGTACACCATTAAATATTTTATTACAGTGTATTAGTTAATGAAGTAACTCTGCAAGTTATGATAACCACTTTACAGATAAAGAACCTGAATTGCAGAAAAGTTAGGTAACATAGACTTAGTTCTATCTGACTCTTTAGTTCACAATCTCAAATGGAATATTGTGTCTTCTCAGTGTCTTCCCAAAGAGTAGTGTTTGATTTTTAAAATAGATTTTGAATCATTAAAACACTGGATGTTCAAATTAGAAGATCTAGGCCTTGTATTGCATGAATGGTTCTTAAAGACCTCTTAATTTTGTCCCAGTGCTCACTGAGAAGGTGAAAGATTTTTATTAGGCAATATATTTGACCTAATTGTGTGACTTTTCAGAAGTATACTTTGACATTTCAAAGTGAGAGGGAGCATTAGAAGGCTAAATATAGTTGGTATTAAAAAAAAAGACAGGAATTTATGATGCTGCAAAAGAAAGTAATTTTCTCCAGGAAAAAGTCTTTTGAAAATTATGTGAATATATTATATATTTGCAATGCTGATAAAACTGAACAGTTTTGGAAATAGTTGCTAACTTTTAGTTTTTAAAGTGCCTGTCAAGGAATCATTTCCACACACATCCACAACTCCCTCTACACACAGATACACACACACACACACACACACACACACACACGGACACATGTGCTTGCATGCACTCGCATACAGTACAAATTTTTTTTAAGCACAACAAAAACAGACTATGGATGATTCCTTATACTGGTCTGAAACAGGGCTTTGTTGGAAGTGAAGTGTGTTGGATAGAGATTGCACAGACCAGTTGGAGATACAGAGAAGCCCTGGCAAAAATAACTTACAATATGGTGGTAGGGAATTGGGAATGCTATTGAAAACAAGCAATAATCAAAGATTCGAGGAAGGAAACTTTCCATTTAGACAAGTGTATCAGTAAATGATGGGCTTTAGGACTCAAAAACTGCACTTATGAAAAAAGACTCAGTCTTCACGAAGGACCCTGGGAGAGCAAACTGGGATACTGTTCATCGGGATCCCACTTATAGAGGGTTGGAACCTAAATTTAAAACTCAGGCAAAGTTTTTACAATGAAATGGGTTAGAAATTTTTAAACTACCATCTTATATATTCCAAACATGAGCAAATGATCAGACATATTGAGGATGATGAGAGTTAAGTTTCTTACTGTTGGGGGAGTTACATATATGGAAAGGAGGATACAAAAGGTACCCTGCTTTGCTTAACTGGAATTGAAAGTACCACTATGGGAGACATATATACATATATGAGAGAGAGAAATATATCCTTGTACAAAGATATATTTCATAGCTCAATCTGCTGAAATAATCTAAAAGAAATGAAGCATCAATAATAATGAGCACATCTCAAGTCCAGATCTTGGTTTCTAAATATTATTCTCCAATAAAAGGAACCTGGGCTCCTTTGTTGATTCCAGGAAAGGAACAGATTAAATACAAGATATACCTAAGAACAGGATTTGAAAGCAGAAAACAAGAAAGTACTTAAAGAATAATGGGGACATGTGAAAAAAGAGGAGACAGCTCAAAGGAACAATGAAGTGAAAGTGTTAGTCACTACTCAGTGCTATTCGACTCTGAAACCCCATAAATTATAGCCCACCAGATTCTTTCTCTGTCCATGGGATTTTCCAGACAAGAATATTGGAGTGGGTTGTCATTTCCTTCTCCAGGAGATCTTCCCCACACAGGGACTGAACCCAGGTCTTCTACACTGGAGGCAGACTCTACCATCTGAACTACCAGGGAAGCCCAAAGGAACAATATGAACATTCAAATAAATTTGCATACTAACAGCAATGGAGTATGTTCACTGAATAAAATAAGAATCCATGAGCCCATGTGACTATACATAAATCAAAGGCAGGTGAAGGGAAGGATGTTACAGCAGAAAACCCAATGGGTGAAATTTTGATGAGAAACAGAGTGTGTAAATGCAGCCATAAAATAACCTCCCTACAAATTATTCCTACAAATTACTCCTACAAATTACTCCTACAAATTATAAAAGATCTTCACGACCCAATCACAATGGTGTGATCACACACCTAGAGCTAGACATTCTGGAATGTGAAGTTAAGTGGTCCTTAGGAAGCATCACTCCGAACAAAGCTAGTGGAGGTGATGGAATTCTAGTGGAGCTATTTCAAATCCTGAAAGACGGTACTGTAAAAGTGCTGCACTCAATATGCCAGCAAATTTGGAAAACTCAGCAGTAGCTATAGGACTGGAAAGGTCAGTTTTCATTCTAAGCCCAGAGAAAGGCAATGCCAAAGAATGCTCAAACTATTGAACAATTGCATTCATGTCACACGCTAGTAAAGTAATGCTTAAAATCCTCAAAATCTTCAAAATTGCTTAAAATCCTTCAGCAATATGTGAACTGTGAAGTTCCAGATGTTCAAGCTGGTTTTGAAAAGGCAGAGGAACCAGAGATCAAATTGCCAACATCCACTGGATCATGGAAAGAGAAAGAGAATTTCAGAAAAACATCTATTTCTGCTTTATTGACTATGTCAAAGGCTTTGATTGTGTAGATCACAATAAAATGTGGAAAATTCTGAAAGAGATGGGAATAACAGATCACTTGACTTGCCTCTTGAAAAACCTGTATGTACGTCTGGAAGCAACAGTTAGAACTGGACATGGAACACCAGACTGGTTCCAAATAGGAAAAGGAGCACGTCAAGGCTGTATATTGTCACCCTGCTTATTTAACTTATATGCAGAGTACATCATGAGAAACGTTGGACTGGAAGAAACACAAGCTGGAATCAAGATTGCAGGGAGAAGTATCAATAATCTCAGTTATGCAGATGACACCACCCTTCTGGCAGAAAGTGAAGAGGAGCTAAAGGCCCTCTTGATGAAGGTGAAAGAGGAGAGTGGAAAAGTTGGCTTAAAGCTCAACATTCAGAAAACTAAGATCATGTCATCCAGTCCCATCATTTCATGGCAAATAGATGGAGAAACAGTAGACACAGTGGATTACTTTATTTTTCTGGTCTCCAAAATCACTGCAGATGGTGATTGCAGCCATGAAATGAAAAGATGCTTAATTCTTGGAAGGAAAGTTATGTACAACCTAGACAGCATATTAAAAAGCAGAGACATTACTTTTGCAACAAAGGTCCCTCTAGTCAGTTCAGTTCAGTTCAGTCGCTCAGTCATATCCGACTCTTTGCGACCCATAAATCACAGCACGCCAGGCCTCTCTGTTCATTACCATCTCTCGGAGTTCAGTCAGACTCACGTCCATCGAGTCTATGATGCCATCCAGCCATTTCATCCTTTGTCATCCCCTTCTCCTCCTGCCCTCAATCTCTCTCAGCAGCAGAGTCAACTCTTTTCCAATGAGTCAACTCTTTGCATGAGCTGGCCAAATACTGGAGTTTCATCTTTAGCATCATTCCTTCCAAAGAAATCCCAGGGTTGATCTCCTTCAGAATGGACTGCTTGGATCTCCTTGCAGTCCAAGGGACTCTCAAGAGTCTTCTTCAACACCACAGTTCAAAAGCATCAATTCTTCGGTGCTCAGCCTTCTTCACAATCCAACTCTCACATCCATACATGACTACAGGAAAGACCATAGCCTTGACTAGATGGACCTTAGTCGGTAAAGTAATGTCTCTGCTTTTGAATATACTATCTAGGTTGGTCAAAACTTTTCTTCCAAGAAGTAAGTGTCTTCTAATTTCATGGCTGCAGTCACCATCTGCAGTGATTTGGGAGCCCCCCAAAATAAAGTCTGACACTGTTTCCACTGTTCCTCCATTTGTTTCCCATAAAGTGATGGGGCCAGATGCCATGATCTTCTTTTTCTGAGTGTTGAGCTTTAATCCAACTTTTTTACTCTCCTCTTTCACCTTCATCAAGGGGCTTTTTAGCTCCTCTTCACTTTCTGCCATAAGGGTGGTGTCATCTGCATATCTGAGGTTATTGATATTTTTCCAGGCAATCTTGATTCCAGCTTGTGTTTCTTCCAGTTCAGCATTTTTCATGATGTGCTCTGCATATAAGTTTAGTAAACAGGGTGACAATATACAGCCTTGACGTACTCCTTTTCCTATTTGGAACCAGTCTGTTGTTCCATGTGCAGTTCTAACTGTTGCTTCCAGACCTGCATACAGATTTCTCAAGAGGCATATCAGGTGGTCTGGTGTCCCCATCTTTCAGAATTTTCCACAGTTTATTGTGATCCACACAGTCAAAGGCTTTGGCATAGTCACTAAAGCAGAAATAGATGTTTTTTTCTGGAACTCTCTTGCTTTTTCCATGATCCAGCGGATGTTAGCAATTTTTTCTCTGGTTCTTCTGCCTTTTCTAAAACCAGCTTGAACATCAGGGAGCTCATGGTTCATATATTGCTGAAGCGCCTGGCTTGGAGAATTTTGAGCATTACTCTACTAGCATGTGAGATGAGTGTAATTGTGTGATAGTTTGAGCATTCTTTGACATTGCCTTTCTTAGGAATTGGAATGAAAACTGACTTTTTCAGTCCTGTGGCCACTGCTCAGTTTTCCAAATTGGCTGGTATATTGAGTGCAGCACGTTCACAGCATCATCTTTCAGAATTTCAAACAGCTCAACTGGAATTCCATCACCTCCACTAGCTTTGTTCAAGGCTATTGTTTTTCCAGTGTTCATGTATGGATGTGAAAGTTGGACTATAAAGAAAGCTGAGTGCCAAAGAATTGATGCTTTTGAACAAGACTTTTTAAGGCCTTTGGACTGCAATGAAATCTAACCAGTCCATCACAACTGGAATTCCATCACCTCCACTAGCTTTGTTCAAGGCTATTGTTTTTCCAGTGTTCATGTATGGATGTGAAAGTTGGACTATAAAGAAAGCTGAGTGCCAAAGAATTGATGCTTTTGAACAAGACTTTTTAAGGCCTTTGGACTGCAATGAAATCTAACCAGTCCATCCTAACGGAAATCAGTCCTGGGTGTTCATTGGAAAGCCTGATGTTGAAGCTGAAACTCCAATACTTTGGTCACCTGATGCAAAGAGCTGATTAGTTTGAAAAGATCCTGATGCTGTGAAAGATTGAAGGCAAGAGTAGAAGAGGACTACAGAGAATGAGATGGTTGGATGGCATCACTGACTCAATGGACATGGGTTTGGATAGACTCTGGAAGTTGGTGATAGATAGGGAGGCCTGGTGTGTTGCGGTTCTTGGAGTCGCAAAGAGTTGGACACAACTGAGCGACTGAACTGAACTTAACAATTATTTATTAATTACAGTGCCACAGGAGAGAAAACTAATAGATACCACCTTAAATAAGGCACCCAGTATTACACCCTGAGTAGGATACCATATCATTTATGAGATATTCCTGCCCAAAAGTTTATAACCAGGATATCTGCATAAGGAAGCACCATCAAGCAATATTCTTCAAAGTACCTCTCCTGTACACTTGAAAAAATCAAAGCCTAAAAACACACAAGGAACTGTTCTTAATTAAAGAATATTAAAGAGAAATGACTAATAAATTCAATAAGTGATACAAAATTGGATTCTGGACCAGGAAAAAGAATTACACAAGACATTATTGTGGTAACTGATGAGATTTGAATATTGACAATGGGTAGATAACAGTTGCATATAAACGTTTAATTTCCTGATTTTGACAACTATCACCATGTAATAGAAGACTCTTGTTCCTAGAAAATACATGCAGAAGTATTTAGGGGAAAATGTAAGCATGGATGTCTATAAGTCACCCTCTCTCAAAAATGCGTAAATACATACACACATATACATACATATATAAAGAGAGACAGAAGGAAAATATAAAATGTTGGTGAATCTGAGTATAAGATATATGAGAGTTTCTAGTTATATTCTTACAACTTTCCTGCAAATATTAATTTTTACAAAATGAATATTTAAAACAACAAAAACCCTCAGGCAAGGTGCTTGAGATACCATCTTGGGGACTGAGTGCTTTTGAACATCCAGTGAGTGAAAGCATTGAACATAGAATCTAGGTAGGAGCCCAGGCATGCAAGGGATAATGAGGAAACCACTGGTTAACAAAGAGTAAGGCAAGACGTCAGGTGAAAAACCAGAATGTTGGTGAATCTGAGTATAAGATATATGAGAGTTTCTAGTTATATTCTTACAACTTTCCTGCAAATATTAATTTTTACAAAATGAATATTTAAAACAACAAAAACCCTCAGGCAAGGTGCTTGAGATACCATCTTGGGGACTGAGTGCTTTTGAACATCCAGTGAGTGAAAGCATTGAACATAGAATCTAGGTAGGAGCCCAGGCATGCAAGGGATAATGAGGAAACCACTGGTTAACAAAGAGTAAGGCAAGACGTCAGGTGAAAAACCAGAGTCAAAAGAGAACCAGCCACACAGCTAACTCAGGAAAGTTACTATTGTAAGCTCTATGAAGTTCTTCTGTTTACTGACAGGTTTAGTTGAAGATTCTGTGTGGCCCTGCGATGCTAAGGAGGCTGCATGTGCTGGGAACAAAGTATATGATTAGATTTATATTTAATCTGCATAGGGACAGTTCTATGCAGCTGCACCATGTAACATCCTGATTCAGCTAGAACCAATTTCAATATAGCTCTTACAATCTAATGCTGTAAGCTTCCAAGAAGGAAAATTTGCATGGATAGAAAGACTTTCTTTTGTCTTGTATAATTATTTCTTTTGTTCTTCCAAATCAGAAGATGAGAAAATAGCTACCTTTACACTCTTGGTTCTCAAACAAAGCTGTACTCTGAAATCACCTGGAGAAGTTTTAAAATTACCAACAATGCACATAGTAAGAGTTTCTGTTTCATCAATTGAGGGTGGGGGTCTCAATATGAGCAATTATTAAAAATTTATTCATATGATTCTAATTTGCAGTCAGGGTTGACAACTACAGGTCTAGACACTGCTTCTCAAAGTGTCATTTTTGGACCACTTGTATCATAATTATCTGGGGCATTTATAACAATTACAAAAGTACAGATCCCATCCCACACGTAGTAAATCACAATTTGGGGTGAGGTATTTTTTAGAACATTTCCAAGGGACCATTTTATTCTCTATGTTCACTATGTTTGAAAACCACAGCTCTGGATTTCTTAATAGTTCATTTAAGAAAAAAAAAAAAAGCAAACTAGCTCTCCAGGGAATATATTTTTTTCTACTTCTCTGTTTCCAGAATGCTACCTCACTGATCATATAAAACTATGTGCTTTTCAGAATATGATATGTGACAGATGGAATTTCTTGGGAAAGTTGATGCATTATGCAGGAATGATACAAGGCCTTCATTCTGATTTTAACAAAATTATAGACATTTTAATATAGATTGGGGATTCAATTATAAGAGAAATATCACATAAGACATGGAGAACATTGAAGTGTGGTGTCTCATCAGCAGGAGTGCTGTCACCTAATATTAATTATGAACTAATAGTGGTGATGAATAATTGGTCACTCTTGAGATATACCCTCCAACAGAGCACAATTTCACAAATTCTTGAAACAGTGATGACTAACTTTCCTATATCTTGGTAGCAAATAATGCAAAGAAGAAAACTACATATGAGCAGATGAAGATAAAACCCTGACTTGTTTTGTAAAGTATAAAGAAGT
>SJYC01109236.1:0-52540 GCA_006408675.1 Madoqua kirkii
CAGATGGTGATTGCAGCCATGAAATTAAAAGATGCTTACTCCTTGGAAGAAAAGTTACGACGAACCTAGACAGTATATTCAAAAGCAGAGACATTACTTTGCTAGCAAAGGTCCATCTAGTCAAGGCTATGGTTTTTCCTATGGTCATATATGGATGTGAGAGTTGGACTGTGAATAAGGCTGAGCGCTGAAGAATCGATGCTTTTGAACTGTGGTGTTGGAGAAGATTTGAGAGTCCCTTGGACTGCACAGAGATCCAACCAGTCCATTCTGACGGAGATCAGCCCTGGGATTTCTTTGGAAGGAACGATGCTAAAGCTGAAACTCCAGTACTTTGGCCACCTCATGGGAAGAGTTGACTCACTGGAAAAGACTGTGATGCTGGGAGGGATTGGGGGCAGGAGGAGAAGGGGACGACCAAGGATGAGATGGCTGGATGGATGTGAGTCTGAGTGAACTCCGGGAGTTGGTGATGGACAGGGAGGCCTGGCATGCTGCAATTCATGGGATGGCAAAGAGTCAGCACGACTGAGCGACTGAACTGAACTGAACTGATATGCATGTGATGCTGAAATCTGTATCTTCAGCCTTGATATCTCTCCTCAGTGCCCAGCTTCCACATCTAACTGCCTACTCAACACTGGATGATCTGACATTCTCCATGTTCAAAACAGAACTCTTGCGACTTCCTGGTGGTCCGTGGCTAAGATTCTGTGCCCCCAAGGCAGGGTCCCAGGTTTGATCCCTGGTCAGAAAAGTAGATCCCATATACTAGAACTAACAGTTTGCATGCTGTAAGTAATGATCCTGTGTGCTATAATTAAGACCTGTTGCAACCAAATAAATGTTTTTTAAATCCTAAAAGAGAGCTCTTGATACTTTCATTCAACATTTGTTATTGCTATTTGGCTGTGCCGATCTTAGCTGCAGCATGTGGAAGCTTTAGTTGCAGCATACAAGGTCTTAGTTGCCACATGTGGGGTCTAGTTCCCTAACCAGGGATCGAACCTGTGCCCCCTGCACTGGGAGTGCTGAGTCCCAGCGTCTGGACCACCAGGGAAGTGTTTCTTTTACTTACCTCTTCCTTCTACTGAGTTATTCTAGCCATGCATCCAGAGGTTTCATTGATTTCTCTCTCTGTCATATACTGTATTCAGGTTGTCAACTCTTGTTTCTAAAGCATACCTGAGATCTAGCCACTTATTACTTCCACAGTCTAATTCATCACCATTCTGCTGTCTTATATTCTCTATTGCGCCTCTTTGTATTATTGTATTTTGTTTATGCATCTATTGTTTGTTTGACCCCATTGAAATATAAGTCCAGGGCTTTTAATTGACCACTCTTTTCTATTGCTTTTATTGACCACTCCTCTATTGTTTAGTAAGTAGTACCTGCTTCGTATCTGACACATAATAGACACTGTTTGTTCAGTAAATGAATGGACATATACAAATAATAAGTTGTCTCTTATGAGTATTGTAGAAAAACATGTCATAAAGTATCCATAGATGAATGTGGAAATAAAGTTATATTTAAAGTTGTTTAAGAATTAAGAAAGAAGTGTTATATACCAGCTTTTCCTCAATAAAAGAATTCAGAAAGAGGATAGAGGTTTGCATTATTATCAGTATCTCTCATATTTCTTTAATACACATCACTGACTTACAGGGAAGAACATGTCACAATTAATAGAAAGTTGTCTAGGTCCTCAGATTGCCAACTGTGAAAAGAAATGTAGGAGATGGATTTTATTTAGTTGAGCAGCTAAGAGTTTTTAGCTTTTAAGCACTTCATTGCTGTTTCTATAGTGTTACTATTAAATTAGAAAATTCCTTGCCAAGTACTCTCATATCCACTCATTAGTCTATACTAGTCACTGCCAAGTAGTATTTGTTGAATGAATAGATATCTGTAGAAGAAAGGCTAGGCATTCTTTTGAGATGTATGAGGACATTGAGTTTTGGGCTCATCTACTTTGGTTCAACTGGCACCCCACTCCAGTACTCTTGCCTGGAAAATCCCATGGACAGAGGAGCCTGATAGGCTGCAGTCCATGGGATCGCAAAGAGTTGGACACGACTGAGCAACTTCATTTCACTTCACTTCACAAAAACTCATGTTTGTTCTTTTCTTTGGATACGACTGAGCCACTTCACTTCACTTCACAAAAACTCATGTTTGTTTTTTTCTGTTAGGATATAGGTACTGCCATTGTTTCAGACACCACAGATGACTTGTGGTTTTTGAATGAGTCAGTGTCAGAGCAATTTGGTGTTGGAAAAAAAGTTGAAGGTGCTGATTCTGAACAAACAAGTGAAGAAGTAGGGAAAGTGATAGACAAAAAGGTATGTTGTGGAAAAATTTCACGTTGATTGTATTTATGTACGTGTAGTATAGCTTATTCAGATTGGTTAACCTGACACTATGCTACTTTGTGCAACAAATGAGTCATGTAATCTCCCCTTTTCATTTTTTAATACTTTACCCAGTTTTAAGATTTACATTAAGTTAACCAGGCCTGTCTTAAAAATAGGATAGGACTTTATGGATCACAGAAGTGAGGTTTTAATTTTTAGAATTTTAAAGTTTAGAAGACACTCCCCACGTTTTCTTATGTAATCCCATTTTGTTCTTATGAATGCTTTCCTAGATTCTCAAGATAAAACATTTCTATATTTAATAATTTATACCCTGATACTCTTTATTTAAATACATAAATTTGGGAACACTCTCCCTTCTGAATGCTGAAGAGATCTTTGGTAGCCCTTCTTGGTGCTTTTCAATCATTTATTCTACTGAAATGTCAGCTAGGTATGTATAGAAACATGTTTTTGCTCTCACATATAAGCTGTCTCATTTTTAAGTGCTAGTGATGGGGGAAGAATCTGAGTTTTAAACTGAAGCTCTGTTCTTTTTGCTCTCAGGTAACAACCTCATCTAAAATATATAAACCTGGCTAATGAGATGTTTTTGCTTTCTCAGGTGATTGAAATGGGAAAAAATGATGACCTTGAGGACCCTAAATCCATAAGTGATGATACTGATATAGAAGTTACCTCTGAGGTATGAATTTCTAATAAGCTGTTTGACACTGCTCATGTCTTCAGGTGTAAATGGCCAGCAGTTCACTTGTGTTGAAGAGTGCCCTTTCTCCCCATTTCTGTCTACTTTTCCTAGGTGTTAGGAGATGTTGGTTTCTTTATACCTTGTTAGATTTTTATTGGAAGTTGAGAAGAGAAGGGGATGAGTTGATCGAATGCTTTCCCTGCCTTGGAAAGAGATGACTTAAATGCCTTTCTGTGTGCCTTTCTTCCGGCTTTCAAAGCTCTTTGGAAATCATGCCGTGAGTGCATAGATTAAAAGGAGTCCTGTACTGCTTTTCCTGCTAAACACCTCTCTCTAGTCCCAAGGAGACCTGTAAGCTATCTGAAAGTTTTTGTTAAGTATTATACATTTGATGCTTTCTTAACTAGAAACAAATGGAAAATGGCTTAATTTCCATGTAGGTTTATATTAATGAAGGGTTGCTAAATGCATTTTCATTAAGCTGTTAGGTAATAGTTCTGATTTATCACAGTTGGCAACTCAGGTTCAGACTCAAATGAGTGTCTTGCTTGTCTCTTTTCATGCTAGCTCCTCATTTGCTCTTTAGTACTTTGTTCAGCTAACTCATTGCGGGAAGAAAGACGGTGGAGTAAGGTTAAGGAGGGGATTTTATAGTTTGCTGCTTGGGGATATAAAAATCTTTGGTTGTCTCTAGTGTTTATCCTGTCCCCAGCTCCCACCCCACCACTGCTAACCATTATGGTAATTCATTGCAAATTATTTGTCTGTACATGGCTAAGTAATAGCGTGGGATATATTGGTCCATTAAGTGTTCTTGACCATAATACGAATAGCAGAGATAAGTGCTATCCTAATCAGGTTTTTGAGAGTCTTGGGGCCCAGAGAACCTGTTAAGCAAATAGACTATATTTCATCAATTCAGAGCTGCCATAGAATTTAATAAACCCTATTATTCTATGTACTACTAGAAAAGAAAAGTGATGCCAATTAGACTATGACATACCATCAATTATGAATTCCAAATCTTTATGAAGTTCCTTGCATGTTTGTATTGCATTTCAGATAAGATCTGAGGATCTTAGAACTGGCAAGAATGTTCTAAGGCTCTCTGGAGAAACATCCCAGTTTAACAAATGGCCATATCCCTGCCTCTCAGTATAGACAGTTGAGTTGTGACTTCTCAACTTGAAGTGCTTGGCCTTTGTTCTGAAAGTAATCAAGTGAACATGTATCAAATCATTGATCCTGTCAAAACCAGGCAGTTACCCACATTTAAATACACTTGACTTGTTCCAGGTAGCTACCTTTGATTTTTAAATGCCTTGCACTCTGGTATCTCCTAATTTGAATGTGGAGAAGTGGGGGCAAAAAGTTACCTGGCATTCAAGGACAGGAGCATTCATTTTTCAGAGTGTGATTTAGGCATACAATTACCTACCTATTCCTGAGAACAGTGAGAGAAGGAATAAATGTAGTAGTTGTCAAATATCAATTTTAGCTTCCTTTTTGACAAATTTTATAACATTTTTTATTAGTAGGAAAGAATGACATCTTGAGTATTACCTTTGCTTCATTCTTTAGCGTCTTACTGGATAAAAGAGTAAGTTGTACAAAGAACTGCCTTTTTGTAAAAAGAAGGCAGTGGGTAAAAGCAAACAATGCAGATTGCACCCAGACTAAATAGAAAGCTAAAATAGTTTAACTTTCTTAAAGACAACTACGTCACATTTGGCTTGAAGTGGGAATTATGTCACTATCGTTGTAAAGCTTCTCAAGATGTCCTTACATGTAGCTCTAGACTTTGTTCAAGTTCTAGGCTAGAACTTCAGTGTCTGGTGTGAAATGCCTGGATTCTTACTATCCTAGTGTGAGATGATGAAAATTTGGCCTCCTCTCCCTTTCTCTCAGTATCATGTTTTCCACTGAGTGAGTACTAATTGGCTGCATTTGTCTTTGTAGGATGAGTGGCAGTGTACTGAGTGCAAGAAATTTAACTCTCCAAGCAAGAGGTACTGTTTTCGTTGCTGGGCCTTGAGGAAGGATTGGTATTCAGATTGTTCTAAGTTAACCCATTCACTCTCCACATCTGATATCACTGCCATACCTGAAAAGCAAGAAGGTGAAGGAATTGATGTCCCTGACTGCAGAAGAACTGTATCGGCTCCAGTTGTTAGACCTAAAGACACATACATAAAGGAAGAAAGCACGAAACATTTGCATCCTTGCAACTCGGTGGAGTTCTTGGATTTGGCTCATAGTTCTGAAAGCCAGGAGACCATTTCCAGCGTGGGAGAACAATCAGATAACCTTTTTGAACAGAGAAAAGATACAGAAAACATGGAGGATTGCCAGAATCTTTTGAAGCCATGTAGTCTATGTGAGAAAAGACCACGAAACGGGAACATTATTCACGGGAGGACAGGCCATCTCGTCACTTGTTTTCATTGTGCCAGAAGACTAAAGAAAGCTGGGGCTTCTTGTCCTATTTGCAAGAAAGAGATTCAGTTGGTTATTAAGGTTTTTGTAGCATAGCTGAATCAGTGAATTACAGATATTAACAGAGCTGGTCATGTGTCCAAATATCAGTATTGAGCATCTCTACGCAGGGTGCCCATTGCATACTTTCATTTATTCATGTGAACTTTTATGTTCTAGGACATTTTTACCTCTAAACTTAGAGATTTGAAAATAAGTTCTTTAGAAGTAAATTATCAATTTGGAGACTATTAACATTAAAGGAGAAGTTTAATCATTCTGTCTTCAAAGATGAGGATCTGGGAAGGAGCAGTACAGATAGAAATACATTCGTTTTTATTTAATTTAATTTCTTAGTGTTATTTTCTGGTAAGGAATGTTCTTGGGCATCAAAATCCAAGTTGGCTATTAGAAAGATACTAAAGCTATCAATGAAAAAGCGTAAATTTAACGTGTAAAGTAGATTATGTTGTGTGGTTCAGAGAAACGATTATTTTTGTTAAGGGCCTAGAACAGTGATATCTAACATTTTTGCTAACATACCTGAAAAAACAATTTTGAAAAAGTACATATGACTTTTTGCACCTTTTGAAAATTGAGGTGTAGTTAGCAGACAATAAAGTGTTCCCTTCTGCTGGATTCTAGACATCTCAGTAGCCACCTGAAGCAAGCAGCAGCGCACCTCTGTCTCTCAGAACGTCTCTTGGATCCTTTTCCAGGCAGCTCCTCCATCATTTCATGACTCTCACCCTCGATTAGTTTTCCTTTTGCACATGCTGAATTTGACTTCTAAATTTTAAACATAAATTTAAGTACTTAAAGAGGATGTATCATCTAATATATTGCAGCTGTGCTTTAAATATATTCTTGCCAAAACCTTGGAGCTGTAGATTTGGCTGCTTGAATTTATAGAAAAAGTCCTGTCATATAAACTGGCAAAGCCTATTCACATAATAAAACTAATGAGCCAGATCAGACTTCATTTTCAGTTGAAATGTTTGACTTTTATATTAATTAATTTTTTGGCCGCACTGTACAGCATATGGGATCCCTGACCAGCATTCAGACCCGTGCCCCCTGCATCAGGAGCGTGGCGTCTTGCCGTTGAACCGCCAGGGAGGGCCCTGTTGGGCTTCATTTTTAATCAGCTGCGTGTGTTGCGTGCACCTGTGGCACAGCCTTCTCAATTGCAGTTCTCAGGGCGCAGAGGTTGTGACCGGAGCGCGCTCTGCCGTACTCTGCCCTCTTTGTCTCCTGGGACCCTGTTGGGGGGGTTGTCTTTTTATTTGATGCCTCTAGCAGTTTGTTTTTTTTAATGTTCTGAGGCAGTGTCCCATAAGATTCTGGATAGGTGAGAAGCAGCCTTTCTTCTGAGAATAGGGATTATGGCCATTGGGAAAAGGAAAGTATTTAAAGATGGCTCTGAAGAGGTTTTATCTGAGCACATAAATATTAGGATAATACATATGGAAATTGAAGATCTTAAAGTTGCTTTCCTTATAGATATTCCTATCTACTTTCCCTACTGGAAAAAATTTTGGTGTATGCTTAGGGGTATGAATATTTTGAATATCAAGACCCTTAAATTATTAAATTTAAGGATCTTAAGAATCAACTTGGGTTGCTTGTTATAAGCCCAACTCAGCTCCCTGCCCCAAACACACACATGTATGATTCACAGGCGCTGGTGCACACACAGGTACAGACAGTAGAACAGAATCCCTTTATTTAGCATTGTGTCGAGAGAAGTTTTGTTAAACTCATAGAAATTAACTAGCATGCACTCATATACTCAACCTCTTATTTTGCACATAAGGCTAAAAGGATAAATTACTGCTGAAAGTCACAGCTAGTGATAGAGCTCTTTCTGGGATCCAAGTCTCGTATGGTAAATCTAAACCATGCTTTCTTCCTTCTCATTATATGTTAACTGTTTAAACTGTGGAGTTTATTGAATTTGGAATAACCAGTGGCCTTAAAATACTGACGAAGTCCAAAATAGGACTTCAGAGAGAATAAAGACTTAACCGTTTGTCCTCAAAGAGGAATGGCAGTGCATGTCCGCTGCTTGTACACAGTCCGGTAAATCACTCCTCCCACTGGAAAGACAAGCACAGGCGGCAGAGGGGCCTGAACTGTCTCTCCAGTGTCTGTCCTCCTTGGGGGATGGGCCTTAGGTGTCGGGCTGTCTCCAGGCATTAGGGACAAGGGTTTTTTCCCCTCGGTAAATAGAATCAGTCTTTCAAGTTCAGTGTTTCGTTAGACTGTGGTAAATTCTAAAAATTTAGGAAGTTAAGTAACTTTATACCCCCTTCCCTCCCCCCCCCCCATACTGCTCTTCATGATAGTTTGATAGCTATTGATTTTGTTTTAATTTTGCCAGGTAATTGCTTTTGCAAGTAAAATGAGGACTAGGGAGAGCTGGGATCTGCACTTGTACCCTCTGGTCCCTCTTATATAAAGTCGAGTTTTTGAAGAAAGCTTAACAAAAAGTCTAAAATTTTTATTTTTGTATATAGATATTTGCTGCTTATTTGCTGCATCCTTGCCTAGCACAGAATCCTCTTACGCTACTTTTTTTCCCCCTTGGATCACCTGGGTTTTTACTGTCCCCATTAGCAGTAAGTACTTTGCTCAGAAGATTTTAAATTGCACATTTGAGCTGAAAATATTTCAATAAATACACTTAGGTTTACTGAACCCCTATCAAGAGTCTTGAACGACTGAAATGTTATAAAGAATTGTATCTGCAGAAGGAGGTAATATTTCTTTTGTAGCTTATCTGAAATCCAAGGTGCTGCTTCTGCAGTTTGTTTTCCATCACCCAGGATCTTTCTTTTATTTTTTAAATATTTTATATCAGAGTGTAGCCAGTTAACAATGTTATGATGGTTTCAAGTGCACAGCAAAGTGACTTAACCATACATATACATGTGTCCTTAAGAATTGCCCTGTGATGTGGGAGACCTAGGTTTGATCCCTGGCAAGATCCCCTGGAGAAGGAAATGGCAACCCACATCAGTATGCTTGCTTGGAGAATCCCATGGACAGAGGAGCTTGGCGGGCTATAGACCCTGGGGTCTCAAAAGACTCAGACACAACTGAGAGACTGACACTTTTCACTTCATTCTACCCTAAACGTCCCTTGCATCCAGGCTGCTGTATAACCTTGAACAGAGCTCCTTGTGCTATACAGTGGATCCTTTTTGCTATCCATTTTAAATATAGCAATGTGTACATGTCAACCTCAGAGTCTCTAATTATCCCTTCCTTCCCCTTTTCTCCACTGGTAACTGTAAGTTCTCGAAGTCTGTGAACTTGCTTCCGATTTGTAATTAAGTTTATTTGTATAATTTCTTTTTTGATTCTGCATGTACGGAATATCATATGATATTTCTATCATGTTGTATAATATCATATGATATCTCTGGGTCCATCCATGTTGCTGCAGATGGCATTATTGGATTCTCTTTTAACGGCTGAATAGTATTCCGTTGTGTATATGCACCACACCTTCCTTACCCACTCCTCTGTTGATGGGCACTTAGCTTGCTTCCATTTTGGGGGCTATTGTAAACGGCACTGCGGTGAACACTGGGGTGCATGTCCTTTCCGACCTGCTTTTCTCCACATAGATTCCCAGGAGTAGGATCGCAAGGCTTCCCTGGTGGCTCAGAGGTTAAAGCATCTGTCTGCAATGCGGGAGACCCGGGTTCAGTACCTGGGTTGGGTAGATCCCCTGGAGAAGGAAATGGCAATCCACTCCAGTATTCTTGCCTGGAGAATCCCATGGACGGAGAAGCCTAGTAGGTTACAGTCCACGGGGTCGCAAAGAGTCAGACATGACTGAGCAACTCCACCCCACCTCACGGTAGCTCTATTTTTAGTTTTTTTAAGGAACGTCCATACTGTTCTTTGTAGTGGCTGTACCATTTTACATTCTCACAACAGCATAGGAGGGTTCCCTTCTCTCTACACCCTGTCCAGTATTTACTGTTTATGGATTTTTTGATAATGGCCATTTTGGCTGATGTGAGGTGATAACCTTATTGTAGTTTTGATTTGCATTTCTCTAATAGCAGTGTTGAACACCTTTTCATGTGCCTCTAAGCCATCTTTGTCTCCTTTTGAGAAATGTTTGTTTAGGTCTTCTGCCCATTTTTGTCTGTCTTTTAATTAAATTTTTTATTTTAAGGCAATTGTAGATTCACGTGCAGCTGTAGGAAACAGTGCAGAGAGATGCCTTGTAATCTGTAATAACTTCCCCCAACAATAACATCTTGAAAAGCTGTAGTATAGCATCACAACCAGGAAGCTGACGTTGATACGGTCAGGATAAAAAGCATTTCCATCACTGATGGAATCCTTCTATAATCCTTTGTAGACCTGTTATGTTCTTTATAACCCTATTCCCTCTTTAGCCCTAGAAATAACTAATTTGTTTTCCACTTCTGTGATGTTATGACTTCAGAAATGCTCATGCATGGAGCCATATGGTATGCAACCTTTTGGGATTGGATGTTTTTTTTTCAGCATAATTGCCTGGAAATACATCTGAGTTGTATATATGAATAATTTGTTCTTTTAACTGCTGAGCAGTATTTTAGGGTATAGCTATACTATAGTTTGCTTAATCATTCACTCATCAAATGACATCTAGGTTCTTGTTTTTGCCATTATAGAAAAGCTGCTATAAACATTGTGTACATATTTTTGGACAAACCGAAGTTTTAATTTCTCTGGGATAAATGCTTAGTAATACAATTGATAAGGTATGGTAAATGAATTTTAGCTTTTAAGAATTGCCAAATAATTTTTGTTAATGGCTATGCCGTTTCACTTTCTCACCAGCAATTTAAGAGTGATCTAGTTCTCTGCATGATCACTAGAATTTGGTGCTTTCACTCTCTATATGTAATATTTAATTTTAGTCATTCTGATAGATATGTGATGATATCCCATTGTGGTTTTAATTAAAATTTTCCTAATCTTTTAATTGAACCTGAGACAAATGAACCTGAACCGTTTATATGCCGTATGTACATCCTCTTTGGTAAAGTGTTTCTGTCTTTTGCCCATTTTCTAATTTCTTTCTTACTATTGAGTTTTGGGTTTAGTTCAGTTCCGTTGCTCAGTTGTGTCTGACTCTGCAACCCCATTGACTGCAGCACGCCAGTCCTTCCTGTCCGTCACCAACTCCCGGAGTTTACTCAAACTCATGTTCATTGAGTTGGTGATGCCATCCAACCATCTCATCCTGTTGTCCCCTTTTCCTCCCGCCCTCAATCTTTCCCAGCATCAGGGTGTTTTCAAATGAGTCAGCTCTTCACATCAGGTGGCCAAATTATTGGAGTTTCAGTTTCAACGTCAGTCCTTCCAGTGAATATTCAGGATGGACTGGAGTTCTTTTTATGCTCTAGATATTAGTCCTTTGCTGTATATGGGGTTTGTAAATATTTTATCCCACTCTGTAGTTCGTCTTTTTATCTCTTTCAGAGGATCTTTCTCATAGTTTGTAGTTTTGATAAAGTTCAGTTTATCAGTTTTTCTGTATATATTTTGTGCTTTGCTGTCAAGTCTAAAAATTCTTTGTTTTAGCCCCAAATCTGGAATATTTTGTCCTTGTTTTCTGTAACAGTTTTGTGGTCTGATATTTTACATTTAAATCTGTGATTCATCTTGCTTTAATTTTGTGTAAGTTGTGGTAATTAGATGAAGATTTTTCTTTTCTTTTTTTGGTTTATGATGCCCTATTGTCCCAGCAGCATTTGTTCAGAGACTATTGTTCACTTATTTATTTATTTTTAAAAACTTTTTATTTTATATTGGAGTGTGGTCAGTTAATAGTATTGTGAAGTCGGGGAGTGCTTTGGCTATTCAGGATCTTGTCTCTGTACAGATTTTAAGATTTTTTTGTTCTAGTTCTGTGAAGAATGCCGTTGATGATTTGATAGGGTTTACATTGAAACTGTAGATTGCCTTAGGTAGTATAGTCATTTTGATACTGTTGATTCTTCCAGTCCACTAAATGTGTTTCATTTTCCCATTTTTTTGTGTCTGTGACTTCTTTCATCGGCATCTTACAGTTTTCAGAGTACAGGTCTTTTGTCTCCTTAAGTAGGTTTATTCCTAAGATATTTTATTCATTTTGATGCAGTGGTAAGTGAAATGGTTTCTTGAATCTCTTTCTAATCTTTTGTTGCTAGTGTATAGAAATGCAAAAGATTTGTGTGTGTTAATCTGTAACCTGCAGCTTTCCGAGCTTCGTGGATGAGTGCTAGTAGTTTTCTGGCCGTGTCTTGAGGATTTTCTGTGTATAGGGTCGTGTCCTCTGCAAGCAGTGACAGTTCAACTTCTTTTCCAGTTTGGATTCCTTTTATTTCTTTTTCTTCTCTAATTGCTGTAGCTAGGACTTCTAAAACGTTGAATAAAAGTGATGAGAGTGGATACCCTTGTCTTGTTCCTGGCCTTAGAAGAAATGCTTTCAGCTTTTTTCCATTGAATATAACGTTAGCTGTAGGTTTGTCGAATATGGCATTTATTATGTTGAGGTATATTCCCTCAATATACACTTTCTGGAGAGTTTTTATCATAAACGAGTACTGAATTTTGTCAGAACCTTTTTCTGCATCTGTTGATCATTGGGCTTCCCTGGTGGCTCAGATGGTAGAGAATCTGCCTGCTGCAATATACAGGAGACCCAGGTTCAATCTCTGGGTCAGGATGATCCCCTGGAGAAAGGGATGGCAACCCACTCCAGTATTGTCTGGAAAATCCCATGGACAGAGGAGCCTAGAGGGCTACAGTCCATGGGATCTCAAAGAGTCAGACATGACTGAGCAACTCCCACTTTATTGATCATATGGCTTTTATTCAATTTTTTTAATGTGCTATACACACTGATTTATGAACATTAAAAAATCCTTGCATAACTGCACTAAATCCCACTTGATCATGGTGTATAACCCTTTTAATGTATTGTTGAATACGGATTTTGAGTATTTTGTTGAAGATTTTTGCATCTGTGTTCATCAGTGGTATTGGCTTGTAATTTTCTTTTTGTGGTATCTTTGTCTTGTTTTGATGTCAGGATGATGGTGGCCTCGTAGAATGAGTTTGGGGGTTTTCTTCCTGTCCAGTTTTTTGAAAGAGTTTCCAGATGCATAGACATTAACTCATCTCTAAATGCTTAATAGCTTCTGCCTGTGAAGTCATCAGGTCCTGGACTTCTGTTGGGAATTTTTAATCACAGTTTTCAATTTCAGTGCTTGCTACTGGTCTGTTCATATTTTCTACTTCTTCATGGTTCAGTCTTAGAATGCTGGACCTTTCTAAGAATGTGTCCGTTTCTTCCATGTTGTGCGTCTTATTGGCACACAGTTGCTTGTGGTAGTCTCTTAGGATCCTTTGTATTTCTGTGATGTCAGTTGTAGCTTCTCCTTTTCCATTTCTAGTTTTATTGATTTGAGTCCTCTCCCTTTTTTTTTTCTTGATGAGTCTGACTAAAGGTTTATCAGTTTTGTTTATCTTTTCGAAGAACCAGCTTTTAGTTTCATTGATCTTTGCTGTTGTTTTCTTTGTCTCTGTTCCATTTATTTTCTCTGATCGATGTGATTTCTTTCCTTTCTACTATCTTTGAGGATTTATTTTTTGTTTTTAAGCTTTGAGTTTTGTTCTTTCTCTAGTTTTGGTTACCAGGTTAATTTGCTTATTTGAGATTTTTTTCTTGTTTCTTGAGGTAAGACTTCATAAACTTGCCTCTGAGAACTGCTTTTGCTGTATTTCATAGATTTTGGATTGTTGTGCTTTCATTTTTGTCTGTCTCTAGATATTTATTTTATTTTCTCTTTGATCTTTTTTCAGTGATCCATTGGTTGTTTACTAGCGTGTTGTTTAGCCTCCACGTGTTTCTTTTTTTTTTTTTTTTTAGTTTTTTTCTTGTAATTTATTTCCAGTCTCATAGCATGATGGTAAAAGAAGCGTGATATTATTTCAGTTTTCTTAAATTTACCGAGGCTTGCCTTGTGGCCCAGCATGTGGTCAGGCCTAGAGAATGTTCCATGTGCGCCTGAGAAGAATGTGTATTCTGCTGCTTTTGGATGCAGTGCTCTATAAGTATCAGTTAAGTGCATCTGGTCTGATGCGTCGTTTAAGGCTTTTGTTTCCTTGTTAATTTTCTGTGGGGAGTCGAAAGTCCACCACTATTACGTGTTCCTGTCAGTTTCTCCCTTTATGACTCCTGTGCTGTGCTTAGTCACTCAGCTGAGTCTGACTCTTGGTGACCCCGTGAACAGCAGCCCGCCAGGCTCCTCTGTCCATGGGATTCTCCAGGCAGGAATACTGGAGGGGGCTGCCATTTCCTCCTCCGTGGCTCTTAGTACCTGCCTTACATATTGAGGGGCTTCTATGTTGGGTGCATATATATTTACAGTTGCTCTTGCATTTCCAGTGTCTTCTTGGATTGATCCGTTGATCATTATGCATTGTCGTCCTGTGTCTCTTACGTGCTCTGGGTGCTAAGTCACTTCATAGTCTTGACTCTGTTGACCCTGTGGACTGCAGCCCACCAGGCTCCTCTGTCCATGGGATTCTCCAGGCAAGAACACCGAGTGGATTGCCATGCCCTCCTCCAAGGAATCTTCCCAACTCAGAGACTGAACCTGTGTCTCTTGCATTGGCAGGCGGGTTCTTTAATGCTAGTGCCACCTGGGAACTTAGCACAGTGTTTATTTTAAAGTCTGTTTTGTCTGATATGAGTATTGCTATTCCAGCTTTCTTTTGCATTTCCATTTTCATGGAATACCTTCTTCCATCCCCCCAGGAACTTTATTAAGTGTTGTTTGGGAGCATAGCACAGTGAGTAGAACTCCTTGTGTTTCTTGGCATAGGATGGGTTCAGTTCAGTTCAGTCGCTCAGTCGTGTCCAACTCTTTGCGACCCCATGAATTGCAGCATGCCAGGCTTCCTTGTCCATCACCAACTCCCGGAGTTCACTCAGACTCACGTCCATCAAGTCGGTGACGCCATCCAGCCATCTCATCCTCTGTCGTCCCCTTCTACTCCTGCCCCCAATCCCTCCTAGCATCAGAGTCTTTTCCAATGAGTCAACTCTTCACATGAAGTGGCCAAAGTATTGGAGTTTCAGCTTTAGCATCATTCCTTCCAAAGAACACCCAGGACCAATCTCCTTTAGAATGGACTGGTTGGATCTCCTTGCAGTCCAAGGCAAGAGTCTTCTCCAACACCACAGTTCAAAAGCATCAATTCTTCAACTCTTAAGCTTTCAGCTTTCTTCACAGTCCAACTCACACATCCATACATGACCACTGGAAAAACCATAGGGTCCTAAAAAGGGCCAAATAAAGCTATCAGAGCAATGCTTTACCTGCAGTAACTTTTAAATCATCTTAATCTGTTTTTGATTTTGTTCTTTTTTCAATGTCACTGTGGTACAGATAAGCAAGACATGGTTTTTATGTTAAGACTTCATAGTTTATTGCTATATGATGATGAAATGCTTGACTTCCAAACACTAGCATTTAGTCTGTAATTAGGGTGTTTATAATGCTCTGGTTTTCTGGAGACAGGGCCAGTTTATTCCTGTTTTTCAGCATCTTACACAGGTCTTCTCTTTCTCTCCCTTTTCACTTTCAAATGTCTTCTGTTAGACATTAAATAAGGCATGCTTAGCTTGAAATCTTAATTGTGTGGAAAAGATCTGTTAAAGTAGTTGTCAGTGGAGTTTATTGTTTCCACTGCATTACACCATAGACTTGTGATTAATGAGATCATCCCACATTAGCATCAGATTTCTTATTTTAGTTATTTAAATTAATATTTATGACCATGTTATCCCAGACAAACTATTCAGACCAGAAATGACAAATCCTTAGAAAAACAACGAATTTCTAGTTTATAGCTGAAAATGTCTCCTGCCTCTTATTAATTCATTTTACTTGCACTGTACTTATAATACTTGGTATGCTTGGTACTTACAATACTTGGTATGCCTTTGTATTTTATACTTAATCAGACTTTATCTTAGAGCAACGCTTTAAGTTGATATTAACATTTCTTCAGAGTCCATCTATGGGATATCATAGATTCTCAATCCTAGACTTGAACAATGGATCAGTGTCCAGACAGACCAGCTACTAAACTGCCACAAACTTGTCTTAAGATTGAATCACTGCCAGGCATTTGCAATACTCAGTTGTGTTTGAATAATAATTTATGTGTTAAAGCTGTATGGAATGCTTTAGACGATGCTGTGTTGTGAGAGCTTGTTTTTAATGATTAGGATCTTATTTTTAGGGAGCCTTCTTTTGAAATGTTCTCTCAAAGCAATGTTGGCTTCTTTGACAGTGCTAAGGAGAAATATGTGAACTGTTGGATCAGTGTATCTACAGAGCTCTTGTAGTGTTATTGCTTGGTTTTCTTTTAGAAAGTAGAAAACTTGTTAACCAACTATTTGGTTTCTCCCCACAGACAGTTGTTATAATCTTCTGCAAGTATGGTTTCCTCCTTTCTCTCTCTCTGCCACATTTCATGGCATGTGGAACTTCTCCAGCCAGGGGCTGAACTGCACTGGAAGCACGGAGCCTTACCAGCTGCCAGGGAAGCCCCTGAAAGTGTGTGATTTTAGATACTGTGAATCTGTTGTGTTCCGTTTAGCCAAATATCTGCTCAAATTGCTCACGTCCTAAAGAAGCATCTTTTGGACAGCTCTCTCCTTCGTGGGTGTTTATGTATGCGCATACACTATCAAGACTGTTAATGCTTTTGCTAGCACTGGCTGAAGACCGGGTGATGTTAGAATCTGCACTTCAAAGATAAAGAAGCCCACAGGCTCTCCCCTGTGCCAAAAAATGCCACATACAGTGTTTACAAATGCCTAGAATTTTGCACTGCCATAGGGTACCTGAGGCTACTTTGCTGAAATTGTCCACATTTGTGATTAGCTGAGTTGCAGTTTAGCATATGAGGAGAAATATTGGAGACTCCAAAGCTAAACTGGAAATGGAAATTATCTGAGGTGATGATGGTTCAGGTGACCCCCAGACCTAATCTGGGAACAGTTTTTTCCAGTTCGTCTTGAGATATTCTTTTTGTTGATAGAGCTTTCCTTGCTTGCCATTGCTATATTCTTTCTTTAGCAACCAGATCTCTTTTTCTTCTGTGGGGAAATGTCCTGTTAGTATTTTGAGATCGTTTAATGCAATGAACGTGCAATCCCAAATAATGCCACTGTTGGTGAATGTGGTATTGTTAAAATATTATAATAAGCTTACACATGGGGTTTACTGTACTTCTCTCAAGAGCCTTTTGAATGACTGGAATGTTACAGAGAAAGAAGTGTTCAGAAAGAGATAGTATTTCTTGGGAGCTACCTGAAATCCAAGATGCTCCTTCTGCAGTTGTGTTTCTTCACTGGGGGTCTTTATTAAATGTCATCTTGGAGGCTAGCCCGGCAGGTAGAACTGCTTGTTTCTTGGGGCAGGATGGGTCAAGAGCCCTAAAAAGGGCCAGATGGTGCTGTCAGAGTAATTCCTTTCTCAGTTGCCGTAGTTTGAAAAATATTTGTTGTAGTTGCTGTAGTTTGGTAAATGGTTTATTGAAAACTAATATTATTAAAGCATTTTATCAGAATAGCTAATTTCTTATCCCAAGACTTTTCTGGTTTTTGTTTTTAAACAGTAAGTACTCTGTTGTCAGATATTTCCCATTCCATCCTGTTGTTCTTTTTCCTTGGAATTCAAAGTTATTACCTACTTCTGGATATTGCTTTTCCACCGAAGGCCTCTCTGTACCACCCCTTGGACACTTGTAACTTCAGTGTCTTTAGATAATATTCTTCTTTTCCCGTCAGTCCTGGGGAATGTTTCTCCTGCAGAATTAGGTGGTGGAATCTAGCAGTAAGAAGCAAAGGCATGACATCAGGGCCACTATCTATTAAAAACAATTGTAGTTGAAGATTTGTGTATATGAACTGTGTATTTCATCAATGCGTTGGAGTGTAGGTGATTAACAATGTTGCGTTGGTTTCAGGTGTACAGCAAAGCGGTTCATTTATACCTGTACATATATCTGTTGTTTTTCAAAGTCATTTCCCACTTAAGTTGTTAGATAATGTTAAGCAGAGTTCATTTTACTTTGCTTTAACTTTTTACTTAATATAAAGTATATTGGAGTATAGCTGATTAACAGTGTTCTGACAGTTTCAGGCGCACAGCCATGCATATACATGTGTCCATCCTTCCCCAAAGTCCCCTCCCATACAGACTGCCACCCAGTACTGAGCAGAGTAGGTCCTGATTGGTTGTCCATTTTAAATATAAAACTGTACATTGTCCCCCTACAGTTTGCCTCATTTTTTCTTTTTCGTAAAGAATCAAAATGCCTCATTTAGTTTTTCTTTTCCTCTTTAGAAAGTTACAGAAAATGCTTTTTAAAGGAGGAGTGAAATGTTTCTGGCCTCAGCACCTAGCAAGGCAGCCTCTTAAACAGGACTCTCTTCTAGTCTATAGCTAGGCACTATTAAGTGCTTCTTGGATAGAGATAAGGAATAAAATTATTCTACCATCATGAGTCCTAATCTTGACCTTAAGCCTCAGTTTTTCTCATCTGTAAAATGAGTTCACACACTACTCTTTCTACCTCATAGTTTGTTGGAGGGATTAAGAGTGGGGAGTAATAGAACCTCTGATTGCCTGTTACGCTTTTGGTAGACCACGCTCTGGGGTATAATATATTCAGAGAAAGCTGAGCTCCCCATTGTGCCTGCCTAGCAGAGCCTATGTTGCTTCCTTTTACCCATGCCTCTAGCTTATGTATCCTTTGCTTCACATGATCTCTTGTCTAGAAGAGTTCTGGCCCCAGGTTCTGAGAGAACTGTGTATGTAAATTTGGGTAGTAGCTACAACTGCCTTGCTATGGTTTTGATATAAAAAATTGTCTTACATGCACTTGAATAGGTGGCATAAAATGCAGTCAGTATATAGAAATCATGCAATTTTCCAAATAACATCTAATTAGGTAGTCATAATTAATAATAGTAGCAAATATGGTGGAAAAAAACCCTTTGAAACCAGCCTAGAACATGAAGAAAGGAGATATTTTCATGAGTTCTTATAAGCCTAATCTTTATAAGCATCACTAAGTTGATAGCTCTGTATCTTTTTGCACTATGTATTTGATTTTGTTGTGCTTTTTTGTGTATTAAATATTTTTTTTGTCATTTTGTGGTGTCATTATTAGGGAAATACAGAATTGTTTTTGTATACAGCAAAATATTGTTTTCTGTCTTTGAATTTGTGTCAGACCACAAATTTGGTCTGATAATGAAGAGAGTAGCTTTTACAATAGAAGTTATTGTTCTTAAGAACAACTTTTAATCCCTAATCCCGCCACCCTCAGTCATGCACACAATTACTAAGTGTTATATTTCACTTTTAGGTTCCCAATCTGAAAGGAAACCTCAAAATTTGCGGAGAATTTTTTATTAGCCTTCCCTGGTGAGTCAGGTGGTAAAGAATCTGCCTGCAATGAGGGCGACCTGGGTTCAATCCCTGGGTAGGAACATTCTCTGGAGAAGGAAATGGCAACCCACTCCAGTATTCTTGCCTGGGAAATCCCGTGGACGGAGGAGCCTGGTGGGCTGTTTCAATTTTGGGTTCCTAATCTTGAAGGAAACCTCAGAGTATTTTTATTAATAACTTGAGCTAAGGCAGTGAGTTGTGGAGGTTCCCCCTAGAGCCCTTGGGAATTAGAGCGCATAGAGCACCTGCATGTCTAGAGTGGTTTAATCAGGCCGCCTCTGGTCCCAGGACTGCCCGACTCCGGAACCCGTGAAGACGTCAGCCTGTCTACCACCCTCTGCTACTGATGTAGAGATTTCGGATTGCCCTTGAGATTATGAAGGGGCACCAAGTGCAGGATTCTGTTTCACTGTGGTTTTGAATTGAGGCTTGTGTGAGAGGTACTGGGCTTGTCACAGAGTATTCACTGACCACTTGTATGCTGAGCATGTGCTGGGGTCTGTAGCAGGGCTCCTAAACTTTGGGGGATTTCAGCCCTCCTTGAAAAGCTAATGAAACTTAGGAAATCTCTTGTTAAAAGTACATTTCACATTTACTTTCAGGAGCTTCATTGAAACTAGTCTGTGACACCCCCCCACCCCTCCCCCCAGGTTCTGTTCTTTGGAGGGAGAGAAGTGAAATGTGTCCATAAAGAGTTTGGCTAGCTCACATGCTAAGGCCGTTAAGGTGGATAAAGCTTCTGGTCAGCTGTCCTGAGCTTACATCTATCACGTAGTTGGCACAGATTGGCACTCGCACAGCTTCTGGGAGCACAGATGATATGCCCTGGAGATAGGTAGTAGACACTTGTATGAGGAGCGCCTGGGCGGGGGTGGGAGTGACACTGGAAATAACGATGGCGTTTTAAAAAGGAGACAGGGTGCTTCCCTAGTGGTCTGGTGGCCAAGACTCTGCACTCACGAGGCTAGGGTCCCAGGGTTCACTCCCTGGTCAGGGAACTGGATCCCGCGTGCCTCAACTAAGGTTTCTCTATGCCACAAATTAACATTTTTTAAAAAATGAACATTAGAGATAAGGATGGGGCCAGTTTCTGTGTTCACACAACTATTTTCCATGTTTTGTGACCTCTTTAAAAAGTTACTTTTTAATAACAGCTGCATATTTTATTTTGTTACCTGGATTTTATTTGCTACTCAGCTGGATTCCTAGTACTGCAGGTTTGTAATCTTTGCTGAATGTAGTCTTGAGTCTAGAAGGCAAGCTGAAACCAGTAACTGAGTTAAATAGTTGTTAACAGACAAATCCTTAGCCACTACTTGTTTGCTGGGATTTGCTTAAATCCACCCTTTAAAGGTAAAACAAGTATTAGCGCTATTAGAAAAATTTCAGGTTAACATGTTTGGGGATAGAGGAATAATCTTGCTATGTACATGCCCAACCCTAAATATTTTCCTTTCGCTTTTTTTTTTCTCTTCAAAGTAAAGGATGAGTTAAATTCATTGAATAAACAGTTATTAAATTTCAATATGAGCCAGAGCCTGCTTGGTCCTGGGAATACCATAGTGAATAAGGAATCTCCCTCAACTTGCCGACAGTCTAGCAATTGAGTTAGGGACATAAGACAGTTTCCACATGGACTAAGGAAGCAGTAATGAAAGAGCTGCAGGTAAGAGAATGGCTTGTTGGAGAAATGTAAACTTGTTCCGCCTTTCTGGACCAAAGGCTGTGATTGGAGAAGTGAGATGGGGCTGGAGTGTTGGCGGGGCTGGGTGACAGAGCTGTGATAAGCCAAGCTAAGTTGGAGCTTTACCCTGCAGGCAGTGGAGAGCTGTCACAGGACTCTAATGAGGAGTGTAGATGATCTTATTTGCATTTTTGAAAGATCATTCTGGCTGCACTGTTGATAAGAGACTGGAGTGCTGGCTGGATCAGAGACAAGCTAGGCTGTGGCGATAGCCTGGGCTAGCACGATGATACTCCTAATGGCCGTGAACCTGGATAGAATAATCATAGGTAACATCTACTGAACACTTAGTATGTGCTGACCTGGCATCTATTTTCCCGTGAGGTATTTAAGACTTAGCAAAACTAATCTGTCCAAGGCAAGTAAGAATCGAAGAGCTGGCAGTTGAAACCACTGTATGTAAGACGAAAGCCCAAAAGAAATGCATGGATTTGAGAGAAAGCAACATGGACGTGACAGACTTCTTGAATGAGTGTGGATATGCGGGAAAGGGAGGTGTCAAGGAAGGCTCGGACAGTTGGTGGACGGTGGTGCCATTCATTGAGATAAAGAAGATGGGTAAAAGTGTAGGTGGTGATGAGGTAGGAAAAGATGAGTTGGATGTGTTGATTTTGTGCATATAAGGAGATTCAAATGGAAATGGAGCTCATGAGAGACCTGGGCTGTAAATACTAAGTATCTATTATGTATCTTATACTCTCTAGGTACTGGGAATACAATGGTAAAAGTGACGAGTGTGGACCCTGCTCTCATGGCTTAGGGAAACTAACTGGTTAACACACAGATACTTTTTGTGCTGTGAAGCATTACGTTGGGAGAATACATGCTGCTATGAAAAATATGAAAGAGGGGCCTTATTTAGTCGAGGGTCTAGGAACAGCTACCTTGAAGAAATGAGAAACTGAGGTCCAAAGGCAGGAGAGCAGTTTGAAGAGGTGGGGAAGCACACTGCAGCTAAGAGGGTGCAAGGGCCAGGAAGGGCCCCTGGAGGAGGGCACGGCAGCCCGCTCCAGCACTCTCGCCTGGAGAATCCCGTGGACGGAGGAGCCTGGCGGGCTGCATTTGATGGGGTCGCCCAGTTGGACCCGACTGAAGCGACTTAACATGCATGCACGCTAACAAGGGCCTTTAAGGTGAGAAGCAATGGCAGCTAAGAAGGCTTGCTGAAAGCTTGGAAGGAGAGAGTGGCTTATAACAGAGGAGGTGGCTGGGACAGAGTTTGAAGAGAACGGAGAAGGTCCAAAACTCATACTGGAGAACGGGGGAGAACAGAGTTGGAAGCTTTCGCAAGACAGTTGCCTGAGAGTACTCTGTCTCCAGGTGTCCCAGGTGGCCCTAGTGGTAAAGAACCTGCCTGCCAATGCAAGAGACATACGAGATGCTGGTTTGAGTCAGGAAGATCCCCTGGAGCAGGATCCCCTGGCAAGCTGCTCCAGTATTCTTGCACCACTGACGTTTTAGGTTGGAAAATTCTTTGCTGGGTGAGGGGATGTTCTGTGCACTAGAGGATGTTGAACAGCACCTGTGGCCTCTGCTCTAGATCCCTGCAGCCGGTAGCACTCCCTGCCCCACCGATTATGACAGTCAAACATGTCTCCAGATATTGGCAGGTGTCACTGAAGGAGAGAATGGCCCCCGCTGAGAACCAGTAGGTCCAGCTGCTGAGTGCTTCTGGAGGAAAGTCACGCAGCATGCAGGCGGCTGCTGCTGCACCTGCAGGTGCCCGACCTGGGCTCACGGTTCTACCTGGTCCTTCAGTTTCCCTAACAGTTGCAGTGACGGTTCTAATCTAGAAGTCGGTAAGGGGAAGAAAGGGAAGACAGGTATGTCACTTCTCTAAAGCCCAAATACCTGACAAGATAACAGATGTCAGGTCAGCACTTACTCAGTGTTCTGGCTATCTACTCTCACTGGTAACAGGAGGGGACAGGTCATCACGTTCTGAAAGGTTGATGGTCTAGTAAGACTTAAAAGACATCCACCTCTTCTCTCACCAGGCCTTGCGGAGGACTGCACCTCCTGCCCCCTCACAGCAGGCTAGTCGGTGAAATGTGAGTGGGAAAGAAGCATTCTGAGCAGAAACTTGGGGGCCGTTGCAGTGGCCAGACTGCTCCTTTCTCTCCCGAACAGAGGCTAGTGCAGCCCAGAATGGGGCTGCTCCATCAGCTTGCTCCAGGATGGGCGAGAACAGGGGCAGAGCTGAAACTGTCCTGAAATGGGCAGAGAAACATTTTATTTGAAGCCAGTGAGATCTGGGAATTTGTTCAGTTCAGTCGCTCAGTCGTGTCCAACTCTTTGCGACCCCATGAGTCACAGCACGCCAGGCCTCCTTGTCCATCACCAACTCCCGGAGTTCACCCAGACTCACGTCCATCGAGTCTGTGATGCCATCCAGCCATATCATCCTGTCGTCCCTGTCTCCTCCTGCCCCCAATCCCTCCCAGCATCAGAGTCTTTTCCAGTGAGTCAACTCTTTGCATGAAGTGGCCGAAGTACTGGAGTTTCAGCTTTAGCATCAGTCCTTCCAGTGAACACCCAGGACTGGTCTCCTTTAGGATGGACTGGTTGGATCTCCTTGCAGTCCAAGGGACTCTCTCAAAAGTCTTCTCCAACACCACAGTTCAAAAGCATCAATTCGGTGCTCAGCTTTCTTTATAGTCCAACTCTCACATTCATACATAACTACTGGAAAAACCATAGCCTTGACTAGATGGACTTTGTTGACCAAGTAATGTCTCTGCTTTTGAATATGCTATCTAGGTTGGTCATAACTTTCCTTCCAATGAGTAAGCATCTTTTAATTTCATGGCTGCAATCACCATCTGCAGTAATTTTGGAGCCCCCAAAAATAAAGTCAGCCACTGTTTCCACTGTTTCCCCATCTATTTGCCATGAAGTGACGGGACCAGATGTTGTGATCTTCGTTTTCTGAATGTTGAGCTTTAAGCCAACTTTTTTGCTCTCTTCTTTCACTTTCATTAAGAGACTCTTTAGTTCTTCATTTTCTGCCATAAGGGTGGTGTCATCTGCATATCTGAGGTTATTGATATTTCTCCCAGCAATCTTAATTGCAGCTTGTGCTTCCTCTAGCCAGCGTTTCTCATGAGATCCTCTACATGTAAGTTAAGTAAGCAGGGTGACAATATACAGCCTTGACGTACTCCTTTTCCTATTTGGAACCAGTCTGTTGTTCCATGTCCAGTTCTAACTGTTGCTTCCTGACTTGCATACAGGTTTCTCAAGAGGCAGGTCAGGGGTATTTGTTACTACTCTGTAACTCTGTCATAGCCATGTGGTACAATCTCAAGCAAGGACAAGCCCCAGGCACGGCACAGGGTGAGCAGTTGAAGTGCTATGGAGGTGAAATTTGTTGAGGTTTCAGTGGCAATCCTGTGAGGCTGGGGTGTTAGATGAGCCATTCGTGTGACGTTGCTGTCACCCAAGATGATGGCAGGACCGTAGGAAGTCAGAGTGAATGAGGGCAGGTATCTGGAAGGTCAGCAGGTGACACAATAAAGGAGGGGAAAAAGGAATAACAGATGAGGCAATGGCACCCACTCCAGTGCTCTTGCCTGGAAAATCCCATGAACAGAGGAGCCCGGTGGGCTGCAGTCCATGAGGTCCCTAAGAGTTGGACACACTGAGCGACTTCACTTTCACTTTTTACTTTCATGCACTGGAGAAGGAGATAGCAACCCACTCCAGTGTTCTTGCCTGGAGAATCCCGGGGACGGGGAGCCTGGTGGGAGGCCGTCTATGGGGTCGCACAGAGTTGGACACAACTGAAGTGACTTAGCAGCAGCAGCAGCAGCAGGTGAAAGCCTCAAAAGAGCAGAGATTTTTATGTGCAGAGGGATAATGGTCTGGGTGCAGTACAGGGGAGGCCCATCTCCTGTACTGAAGGTAGATGAGTTGTGGGGAAATCACTACTAAGATTCTTTGAAGGAAAACCAGGTATCTTTTAAGGTAAAAAAGTAGATGAAAGAGTTTGTGGGTGCAAGCAGGGGGATATTTACCTGGAAACAGAATTACAGAGTCCTAAGTAGTTCATCGGAGAAGGCAATGGCACCCCACTCCAGTACTCTTGCCTGGAAAATCCCATGGACAGAGGAGCCTGGTGGGCTGCAGTCCATGGGGTTGCTAGAGTCGGACATGACTGAGCGACTTCACTTTCACTTTTCACTTTCATGCATTGGAGAAGGAAATGGCAGCCCACTCCAGTGTTCTTGCCTGGAGAATCCCAGGGACGGTGGAGCCTGGTGGGCTCTGGGGTCTCACAGAGTCGGACAAGACTGAAGCGACTTAACAGCAGCAGCAGCAAGTAGTTCATAGGGGGCTTCCCACGTGGCTCAGAGGTACAGAATCTGCCTGCAGTGCAGGAGACGTGGGTTCAGTCTCTGAGTCAGGAAGATCCCCTGGAAAAGGAAATGATAACCCGCTCTGGTCTTGCCTCAAAAATTCCATGGACAGAAAGGAGCCTGGTTGGCTACAGTCCATGGGGTCACAGAATTGAACACGACTTCGTAACTAAACAACAAAGTCATTCATAATGGGTCAAGAGGCGGCTGCTCTGGAGCCCCTCTCCAGAGAAAGGGTATATACATACATGAAATTTTACATGCAAACCCAAGGAATTTTTGGACCCCCCCTAACACTCTCTGGCATCCAGTCCCATCACTTCATGGGACATAGATGGGGAAACAGTGGAAACAGTGTCAGACTTTATTTTGGGGGGCTCCAAAATCACTGCAGATGGTGACTGCAGCCATGAAATTAAAAGACGCTTACTCCTTGGAAGAAAAGTTATGACCAACCTAGATAACATATTCAAAAGCAGAGACATTATTTTGCCAACTAAGGTCTGTCTAGTCAAGGCTATGGTTTTTCCTGTGGTCTTGTATGGATGTGAGAGTTGGACTGTGAAGAAGGCTGAGCGCCGAAGAACTGATAGTTTTGAACTGTGGTGTTGGAGAAGACTCTTGAGAGTCTCTTGGACTGCAAGGAGATCCAACCAGTCCATTCTGAAGGAGATCAACCCTGGGATTTCTTTGGAAGGAATGATGCTAAAGCTAAAACTCCAGTACTTTGGCCACCTCATGGGAAGAGTTGACTCATTGGAAAAGACTCTGATGCTGGAAGGGATTGGGGGCAGGAGGAGAAGGGGACGACCAAGGATGAGATGGCTGGATGGCATCACGGACTCGATGGACGTGAGTCTGAGTGAACTCCGGGAGTTAGTGATGGACAGGGAGGCCTGCCATGCTGCGATTCATGGGGTCGAAAGAGTCGGACACGACTGAGCGCCTGAACTGACTGAACACTCTCTGGACTGTTCTCAAGCTTGCTGTGTACATGCTATGTCGCTTCAGTCGTGTCTGACTCTTTGCGACCCTATGGACTGTCGCCCATGGGATTCTCCAGGCAAGAATACTGGAGTGGGTTGCCCTCCCCTTCTTCAGGGGATCTTCCTCACTCAGGGACTGAGCCTGCGTCTCCTGCACTGCTGGCAGATTCTTTACTCCTGAGCCCCTGGGGAAGTCCTTGTTCTCCAGCAGTAGCTCTCAAAAGTTTGCAAGCAACAAAATCACCTGGAGGGCTTTGCTAGGCCTCATTCCAGAGGTTTTGACCTATGTGTGTAGATGGGCCCAAGTACCTGCATTTCTATAAGGGTCCCAAGTGATCCTGGTCTAGGAACCCCATTCTGAGAGTCACTGCTGCTGTCTAATTATAGTAGAATGTTTTGGAAGGAAGAAGAACAGTGGGAAATTGTTGGAGGCAAGATCATGAGGAGAAGAGTGAATTTTTGCTCTATCCTACTAGACTCCTAGATTTCGGTTAGATATGCAAATGTTTCTGCTTCTCCCCCTCACCCTCCAACAGAGAACCTTTCAGGGGTGGGCAAAAGAAGGGAGAGAGGAGTGAGCAACTCATTTCAGGTTTAGGGCAGTATGTGCAAAGAAAACCTTTTAGGTTAACATGTCCTTAAAGATCATTTTCTTGAACACCCTTACTTTGCAGAGGGGAAGCGATATGAACATTGCTTGGCTAATTAAAACATTTGACCTGTAGCTCCATCTTGCTTCTCCTCCCTCTGTGGTTCTTTTCCCTACATCATTAATATTTAAAGAAAAAGTGGGAAATAAGCCATATATTCAAATCAATTTAAAGAAACATGAAACTTCTGGTGCCCGACAGTGAAAAACCGTAATTAAACTCCAGCAAAGTCACTGCTTAGAACTGGATAAAGCTGTTACCTAAATATGGGACACAATCTGGGGATAATTGCATCTGCTTTCTTCCTGGTGTGTATGTGTGTGCACATGTGTTCAAAATGTGTAACGAGCAGGATTTCTGGAATCCTGGGCACTGAATTAGGATTGCTAGTTGGCTACATAGCAAGTGACCTTAGGCAATTCACTTAATGTCTCTGAGCTTCAGCCACTGATCTGGAACACAGAGCGTTGAAGGACAAATGAAGTAATGCGTGTGAGGTCCTTAGTACCGGATAGTTCCTCTTCCTCTTGCTCACCTTAGGGCGGGGGCAGTGACCAGTCAAATCTGTGGCCTCTAACCAGCACATGTAACCTTTGTCTTCCACCAGAGGGCCCCAACGCTCTATAAAGTCTAAGGGGAAGGTCCTCATTAAAACAGCATTCTGGAATCTGCCTGAGGATAACCCCCTAGCTAGGTTCAAGTCTTTAAATATTCTTCCTGGCGCTTGGAGGAACTGTTTGTAACATTCCTCAAATATCCAAGAGGGCAGTCTGAAGTAGGAAATTTGGAGTAAATGGTATTCTAACTCCACACCAGGCACAAAGAGGATTATGTTTCTGGGTGTTTTTTGGGGGGGGAGGTGGTCCATTTCTGCCATTCATTCTCCATCCTCTCAGGTTATCTGTAACCTAGCTACGAATTATTCTCTCACTAATAGGCTACTGCAGTGCCTTTCTCCCTGGTTTATTCAAATGAGCGGGATTGCTGTTTTTGTCCCTTTGATGTACAGCTGCCCAACCCTTGGTGGGAAGGGAGGGTGGGGATGGATTTCCGAGCCTCTGTCTCACTGCTGAGCCTAGAAGCTGCTTCCCTGAATCCCTTTGTGGTGACAGTCTAGTGATCGGTGGGTACCGTCATGAAAGGACGTGTGCTGGGGAGAAAGCTTTTTCTCCATTTAAGGAAGGCAGACAACTGGAAAAAGTTGAGGCCGCCAGCCACCACAGCCTTCCAACAAAACATCACAGAAGACAGAGAGAAACGAGAGCCAGTGTATATCGGTCCTGTACACACGGTTTCTTCTCTACCTGTCTTCTTTGCCCTTTAATCGGGTAGAGGAAGAAACACAACCTCAGGTCAGCTTTCAGCACTGTTCCCCGGGGCACTGGCCCAGACAGGGCCTGGGAGCACTCAAAGGGTGGGTCGCACATCTTAGTAACGGAATCATAGACTGTTTGGGAAGAAGAGGTCTCCAGAAATCCAGTCCAACCCCTCGCTGTTCAGAGAGGAGAAATGCCTTGGTCAGAATTACTTGGTTAATGGCAGACTAGCTATTCTAACAGAACTAGACTTTAGATTGGTGGGTAGACACACCAGTTACTGTCTCACCGTTTAATTTTTTAAATCTGCCATCACCACCACCATGTATTATGTGCTCATGTGCCAAACATCTGTTTGTTTTATCTTGTGTAATCTTCACAAAAACCCTGTGAAAGAAGTGTAGTGTTCCGTGAATGAAATATATTATCCCCATTTTAAGGGAGCATGCTGCTGCTGCTGCTGCTGCTAAGTCATTCCAGTTGTGTCCAACTCTGTGACGGGAGCATAGAAAACAAAATTAAAGATATAGGGAAAAAAGTAAGTCAGGTCCATTTAAATAAGTGTTTCTCCATGAGAATTTGTGGCTGTTGTTTAGTTGCTAAGTAATGTCCAACTGTTTGCGACCTCATGGACTGCAGCCCTCCAAGCTCCTCTGTCCATGGGATTTCCCAGGTACACTGGAGTGGATTGCCATTTCCTCCTCTAGGGATCCCTGACCCAGGGATCGAACCTGCATTGGTAGGTGGATTGTTTAGCACTAAACCACATGGAAAGTACCCATGAGGGTCAGTGGCTTTTTTTTAAGGGGACTATCCTTTGCACAACAGGATACTTGGCATCTTTGCCCCCAAGCATTCATTGCCTCGGTCACTATGATGATACCTTCAGTTTTTCCAAATCCCAGAAGGTAAAGTAGAGGTGATGCTGTTGCTGATTGGAACCACAAGGGAAAGGAGCATAAACAAGACTTTGCATTAATAAAGGTCACAGGATGGAGATAAGAGGAGCTCAGGAGGAAGGTAATCCCTGGGGTAAGGGTGGTTGTGGAAGAGAAGGGGCTAAATTATAAGGGAAGGGAGTGAAACATGGAGTTTCATCCATGTCCATGGTTTCACTCTTTGTACATGGTCACTGGCAAAACTCCATGCATGAGCAAGGTCTGGCTTCACAAGCTCATGCCTCTGGAGACCACCTGGGTCTCACAGACAAGAAAAGTGACTGGTCAGGGGACAACAGGGAGTGCTGGGACTGGCGTAAATATTGGATTTAAAAAGAAGAGTTTAAAGCATGATTTAAGCCAAGAAAAAAGGCCTGCAGGTGAATTGGGTAGTTTATGACCTGTGGGTCAGGTCATCTGTGGGGCCATTCCCACTTGAGGGCTGCGCCCAGCATGCTAGTTGGTGGCAAGGACGTGCGTTTCAGCACACACAGGAGGAATTTACTACCTTCCTGAGCTGGCAAACATCAGAGGGGCCTGCAGAGGAGTTGTGAGCATTCCCTGGGGCCCTGGGTTCCACAGAGGCCCGAGGCCCATCTATCCGGGGAGCTGAAGCAGGCATTCTTGCACAGGCTCTGGTCCCCTCCGGATCGGAGACTCTGGAATTCTGGGCCTGTGAGCCCTTAAAGGTAGAGGTGGGAACAGGAAAACTCTAGAACCTGGCCACTGCCTGTCTTGCCACCAGCCCCGGCCCCTGGCGATGGTTCCTTCACTCAGTGCTGCTGTCCCCTTGACGTGTAGACGTGGGGAAAGAGGTCTCTGAGTCCCCACTCCCTAGAGGCCCTTTGCCTCGGTTCACGGCTCTGCCAGTCTACAAACTCAAACAGCTTTCTTCTGTCTCAGCTAGTGGCCCCTGACATCAACTGCAGAGCTAAATGACCGATTTTCCAGCACAGCTGTTCAGCAGCACCATAGGCTTAAGTTTAAATGCACTTTTTAAGAAAACCTTCGGGAGCCGTCTCCTGCCTGCCTGCTTTCTGTCTGCCTGAGCCTGGCGAAAAGCAGGCACTGAGAGCAGGCTGGGTGCTCTGTCGGACTCAGCCCGCCTTCCCTAGAGGCCACAGCAGGAGGGAAGCCCCAGATGCAGGGGCCCTGCTGCGGCTTGGGGGGCGGCCCTCAGGGCGTCCTGCTCTCTGAGCTGCACCTTTGCAAGCAGCGCTGCTGCTGTTTCTGACTTGTAACAGTGTGGGAGGCAGCAGGGATTTGCCAACCAAACTCCTAATGCGCAGGAGCTGAGAACCAGGCTGCAAATATTAATACCAAACAGTCCAGGAAACCTCTGGTGCGCTCCTCCGGGTCTCATCAGTCACGGGTGTCAGAACACAAGCCCTCCTTCCTGGCTTTGCTTACATTTCTAGGCCGCGGGCCCTCGGGTGGGCCCTCAGAAGGTAGGTGGTCCCCAGCCCTGTTGCCTGTCCTTCCTGGATCATATCCAGCATAGGCCAGGATTTATTGATCCTCAGAAGCTTCTCTGCTACAGACAGGAGAACAGTGTAGGCAGAGGCTGTTGACAGGCCATGAGGCACCATAAACAACGAATTCTAAGGCCAGCACCGGGGAAGGAGCTTTCCGGCTTTCCTGCATTTCAGCTTCCCTCTAGCATCCCCGGGAGTCAGCCCCTCGGTCAGCACTTCCTTCTTCCTTCTCCGTTCAGCCTCATATCTGGATGCCCTGTCCAAGTCAACTTCCCTTCCTCTACTAGGAGGACAGCTCTCAGGGGCTAGGGGACCTCAGTAGTATTGCTTAGGAATCACCCTTTAAGGAGTTTACCTCCAGCACAAAATTTCAGAATTGTGAGCAGGATCAGCATTTTCAGACTGTTGGCTGTTACAGAAGAATGGAATTAAAACTAGCACAACACAACAATAAAAATTGACATTTTTTCTTCAGATGGGAACTTACACATGGTTGCCAGCCTCTATTTCATCAAACAGTACATCCAAAAAAACAATTACTGCTACCATATATTACTACCATCCTTTCATAAGGCAAAGGACATTTTAATGCCGCCAGTGTGTGAAGGAGATAATCTCTAATAAAGCACAGTCCTTTGAAGGAAATTCTGTAGCTTTGTGGAGGGAGTTGTCTCAGTCTCACTTTCCTAATTCCACCCTTGAAGCACCAATTTACGGGCTCCCTCAGCAGTCCACGGAGCTGACCCTGGACGGCTTTCCCTTCCACTCTCTGCACCTCTCTCTGTTGTTTCTGCTTTGTCATGTTAGGGGAAGTTCTGAGAGACTTTGAAATGGGCAAAAAAAGGTTATTATTAGGTATCCTCTTCCCTTTGGATGACCTTTGCCTTTCATAGTCTTTGAGCTATTTTACCAGTCTGTAAATTGCAGAAAACTGATCATAATGTAAATGATTTTGCCAATAAAAGTGCAAATTGGTTCTGGTGGTGATGCAGTCGATTGTTGCCCTGTGGATACTGACCAGTGTCGCATCTATTACATAAACTAATTACGGCATTTCTGATGGCTTCTGTATACATGCTCTTTGATTTCTCTTTTGGGGAGTTGTAACAGCTTAGAGAAGGAAATGGCAACCCACTCCAGTGTTCTTGCCTGGAGAATCCCAGGGACTGGGGAGCCTGGTGGGCTGCTGTCTATGGGGTCGCACAGAGTCGGACACGACTGAAGCGACTTAGCAGCAGCAGCAGTAGCAACAACTTACTAGATCCCTCATTAATTGATGAGTTAAATGATATCATTGACGTGTTAATTTTAAATTTGTACAAGGGTCTTGATGTTACCTTTAAAAGCGTTCCATAGCACGATACCCACCTCTGAGAGTCTTCATGAGGTAGAATGAGGTCATGGGTAAGTGAGGGTCTGACCCAGGGCCTGGCACATAATGTGCCTTCCAAAGCGGGGATAGTCCTTGCTTCCTCTGGATTCTGAGCCCCAGGGCACCCAAGTTTTAACAAAGAAAGTAAACCTTTTGATTAAGCTTCTCATAGTATTAGTGACTTTGACTTCCCAAGGATTTTCGCATTTCCAAAGAGGACCCTAAAGAAAGAGTAATGCTTACCTAGAAGCATGACCCTAACGGTGACGAGAGGGATCTCAAGTTATAGATACTTGGGGCCAAGCGCCTTTAAAATAACCTGCCCTGCTGACATTCAGCTGCAGAGGACAGTTTGATTCCCCTCCCTTCACCCCTGTCCAATACCAAAAGCAAGGGCTTACAGTGCACTGGGGTATCATTTCAACTTTGGACCAGCTGCTTAAATATACACCGTTAGACTCCTCAGATTCGTGAGAGGGCTATGTCTCTCCCTGTTACCTGTGAGGAACCAGAAGAGGTTAAATGACTGACCCAAGGTTGTACCGCTAGGAAACTGTTGCCAGATTGAAATCTAGGGCCTGACTCCAGAGCTGCGGGTGTGAGCCGTGGAGCAGCCCTTCTGGTCAAGACTGTTTTCCTCCCAAACTGGTCCCCGCTGCGGAGCTCCACTGCCAAGTGCTGCACTTGGGCAGACAGTGCCCCCGTTAAAATGGAAATGCCCTTTAAGGCCTAACACACTTGCTGTGAAAATAATGTCCGAAACAAATTGATCTAAACCTGGGAACGGGTGTTGACAGGCCAGAGCACAGGCAGAGAGGGGCAGCGGGGGGCTGCAGGGGCTGGGGTCCTCGGGGCTGCACAGGACTGAGCTGAGGGGGGCGTGGAGCTGGTGGAACCAGGAGGGCGCTGGGGAAGGTCAGCCGAGCACGCTGGGGGGAGAGCAGTGGGCACCGTGCTGTCTCACTGGCACGTGACAGCGGGGAAGACGCAGGGAGTAGGGAGAGGAGGCTGTACACCTTGGGAGCTGGGGAGGGCCAGACGCCAAAAGAGCCTCGTAAAGGGCAACTGGCCAAGGACACCCCCCCTCTGCACTGTGCTGGCCCAGGAGACCTGGTGGCCTGTGCCAGTGTGGTCAGGCGTGCGACGCTGGAATGGCCCGAGGATCAAGGACCAAGAGCCGGGTCCGTGCAGCATCTCTGCTGAGCCAGAGCACAGCAGGCCTGAGCACACGGACACCAGGTGAGTGGTTGTCTCGGTGATGGATGGGGCAAGCGTGACCTTTCCCTCCACCAAGTCCAGCTGGACAGACCAAGTGACTCCAGGGCCCCTTGTCATCCACTGATTGCTTTGTGATTAACGACAAACCACCTCTCCTGTTCCTGCTCTGTGCGCCCCCAGCTCCCGTGGTAGACCCTTCTGCACTTAGGTAATTTACTCAGAAGTTATTGTCCCTAGAATCTCCCAGCATGCTCAGTGTTCAGGTAGCAGCCAGGATCCGTGTGACTCCCCCGTGGAACCGAGGGCAGCGGCAGCACTAGAGAGGGCCCGAAATCCCTGTGGTGAGTAAGGCAGGGCCCTGCTGAGGCCAGAACCTGTCCTGCCTGCATTGCTCCTTCTTTTCCCGCACACGTTTGGGCCCAGCAAGAAAGCAATGAGTCCCATATGGTGGTGATTCACTGGAGCTGCTTCTGGGGTCCCAGCATAGGATGGGGAACCTAACCCTGGTTTACCTGGAAACAGAACTGCATTTGTAGGAGCAGGAGGCCACCCTCCAGTTCCCAACACCAAGCCAGGTAAATCCTCCCCCTACCAAACACAGACAGCGAATGAACAGTTTCACTTCTTTTCAGCCTTGGCCTTGGGCCCAAACTGTTTTTTTCACCTTGGCCGGGAGTCCCCAAACAAAACTGCGTATAAACTAGGTTTAATGCCGACTTGGCCACATGGACTTTTTAAGTTACCAGAACAGGAAAGGCAGAATCACATGCTGTTAACGGCCATTCATTCAGCAAATATCTACTGAGCATCAGATAGAAGAGAGGGACTGTTTGTGCTAATTCACAGCACTGTAAAAATGCTTTATGCTCTTCCTTCTTTCATGTTGTAGCAGAATTTAATTATCCCCCACCTCACGCCATTCCCCACTTGCCTCTCTGCCTTCTCATACAGGGCAAATTAATTTTGCTCAATTTGAGGAGCAAATTTGTAAACAATTTGTAAGGTGAAGGATGGGGTCAAATGGTCTACTTGCAAAATAAGGCCAGGAGTCTGAGCTCTTCTGAGACAGAGTATAAGTCGTGAGAAATGGAGGAATGTGAATGGGAGCTTTGAAAAGAAATTGACGTTCTGGTGGCAACGTACATTTGACTGAATACCTCTTAGGAGGAAGCCAGCTGCTGTGGCACAGGAAGCCGTGTTCAGAGGGCCAGAGGCCCCCCTGCAAGCAGCCCAGAGCTCAGCCCTGCCCTCTGCAGACCCGCAGTACCCTCTTCCTGGCACCACGTGGAGGACAGGGCTTCTGAGATGCTCCGTGTGCATGCTCCTCATGCCCCAACTCCCCCTCGCCCTCCCTCCACGGTCCTCTCCCACTTAACCTCTCCCCTTCTGATGGCCCAACCCTCCCACTCTTAGATGTGGCCGTGGAGGCCGTGCTCCCGGCTTACAGAAACAGGCATGGCCAACTGGCTGAACAAGGAACTTGAATTCCTGCCCTGGCAAAGCGCCCTTGCCAGGCAGTCCAGTGGGGTATGGCCACAGCAGTGGTGATGGCCTGTGTCTACATGGCACATCCGTCTAATCAGAGAGTCACAGAGACTAACTCACTAACAGCAACTCTGTGAGGTAGGTCCTGCTACAACCCAACTTGACAAATGAGTAAACTGAGGACAGAGAAGCTGAAGGCCTTGCCCGGGGTCATAGAGCTAGTAAATTGTGGCACAACGGTTTGAACTTGGCAGTTTACCTCCAAAGTCCACGTACTTACCAACTACCCATTCTGAACACACACACACACACACCTGCCCCCCGCCCCCAGGTTGACCGTCCTCTTACGTTAGACTCTTAATCGCAAGTGACAGAAACCTGACCCAGGAGCAATCTGGGCAGAGGAAGCAGCAGAGGCTGAGAAGCCGGAAAGAGAAGGCGGGTGGTCAGAGAGGGTTGTAAGCTATTGGGGAAAGAGACGGAAGGAAGTCACAGGTGGGATCTTCACTGGGTCAGGTGCACAGAGTCGGGGGCTCACTGCAGGGCCCTGGAGCTGAGGACAACTGTCTTTTCACTGAAGCCAGAGAGACCCAAGGGGAAAGTGTGGCCTGGAAGCCTGTGCTCTCCTTGGCCAGCATTCCTCAAATGCTGCCCCTCTCCCGACCCTCCTCTCTTTACTCAACTTGTTTGTTTGTTTGTTTTCCAAATCTTCTTTCGCTCCCCTGGAGAGTGTGTGCTCCATGGAGAGTGCTTGATATGTCTCAACCCTCCAGGAAGGACGGTCTCTGGTACAGATGAGGTGTGCAGCTGGTGACCTGTCCCCATGTGAGTCTGTTCTTTCAGTTAAAGATTCAGTAGCAGTGGGAATCGGACACGACTGAGCAACTTCCTTTTCACTTTAATGCATTGGAGAAGGAAATGGCAACCCACTCCAGTGTTCTTGCCCGGAGAATCCCAGGGACGGGGGAGCCTGATGGGCTGCTGTCTATGGGGTCGCACAGAGTCCGACACTACTGAAGCAACTTAGCAGCAGCAGCAGCAGTGGGAGCTGGGCCAGGCACTGGGTGCTGGCAAGGGGTTGGAAGAATGGATCTGTGGATCAGATGGCTCCTTTCTTTAGGGGGTGTGGTCTTTGATTTATCTTTTCCCCCTTTGCCACTCTTCTCTCCCAACCTTTTTTTCTTTTTTAATTTATGTGGTTTCATCAGGTCTTAGTTGCAGCCCATGGGATCTTCATTGCCTCACATGGATCCTTCCCTGTGGCACGTGGACTCCAGTTAAGATGTGTGGGCTGAGTTGCCCTGATGCATGGAAGATCCTGGTTCCTCGACCAGAGATTGAACTCATGTCCCTGACATTGCCAGGCAAATTCTTTTATTTTTAAATTGATTGCGTTAGGTTTAAAACAAAAACAAAAACAAAAACCCGACCAGGACACCAAAAGAGTGTTTAACAGGCTTTTTAATGGCAAAGAGCTCCTGGGCGGGGTTCCCGGACCCAAGCCCCAAGCAGGCAGGTCGAGGAGGTCCCTGCCGGGACTGTGCTGGGGAGGGGTATATATGCGTTCGTTGTGGGGGATGGTTGGGCTAGATCGCCCAAAAAGGTACAGTTAGTGAATGGGGTTCGGATAGGTCGCCAGGCCGAGGCGTCGCAGGCTGACAGGTCCTTCTATGTGGCTGGGGTGGGACGGCTTTAGCTGGCGAAGTGTGCTGTCACTGGAACCTGGGATCTGGGAGGCTCCTTCGGTTAGGGAGGCAGGGCGGCCCATCACGGCCCGGGTCGGCCTTACAGGTTGATCCATTAATGTGTTTGTCTTTGGCTGTGGGTCTTTGCTGCTGTGCGCAGGCTTTCTCCGGTTGCGCGGGTGGGGGCTGCTCCGCACCGTGGTATCCGGGTGTCTCCTGCAGTGGCTTCCCTTGCGGTGGAGCGTGGGCTCCAGGCCCATTCGCTTCGGTATTTGCAGCACCTGGGTTCAGTAGTTGCCGTTTGCGTGGGTGCGGAGGTTTTGGCACACTGGCTTAGTTGCCCCAGGGCATGTGGGATCTTTCTGGACCAGGGATCAAACCCATGTCCTCTGCATTGCAGGACAGATTTCTTAACCATCGGACCACCAGGGAAGTCCTATCTTAGTCTTGGAATTTGAGTTCTCCTTGAATCTGCACAGCACACTGAGTTAGAAAACGGGGTTCCCCTTCCCCGTATCTATGGAGGGGGTGGGGTGGGGGCAAGGGAGGCCTGGCATCCTGGCCAAGAGGCTACCACATGCTGAGTGAGCGGCTTCCTCCTCCTGCTCCTGCTGGGAACACCAGCCCAGACTTCCGCATCACCCTTAATGTATCAGGTAAGGGCACTGGTGACTGTCCTCCCCACCCTGCGCACAGGGACAAAGGCAACAGAGAGGAGACCCAGCAAGCAGAGACCCAAGGCGCCTTCTCCCTGAGATACCCAGGCCGGAGGGCTCCCGTTCCCGTAGCAAAGGATCCAGCTGCAAGGAGCTGTTGCCTTTGGAAGCTTCTGTGGTTGGGGCATGGGGTGCAGGGAGAGAGGGGTGACTGGAGATGATGCGGTTCAGAGTGAGGGGGCGGATGGAGGTGAAGCCTATGGGTCTACATATGGTAGATCGTCCACAACAATCGTGTGGCAGACATGGGCAAGGCTGTTACGAATCTGGCTTCTCTCCCTCCCTGCCAGCCACTGACAACTGGGAGAGAGGGCCAGATCCATTTGGGAAGCAGGAGGCCAGAGAGTGGCTGGGGTAGGCATAGCTCTCCCTGAGACCTGTATCCTGTGAAAGGCCGTGGGGTCCTGGCGGGATATTTAGGTTTACGTCCCCTCTGCTGAATGGCTGGGAGCCCATGAGAGTCAGGGCAAAGGCATCTTGGAGACTTCAAGGAAAATTGCCTCTTTCTGCAAGGAGGAGGAGAGAGGACCAAGAGAGGGAAAGGCGCATGCGCAGTGTCTCAGAGCTTGAAGTTGCAGAGCTAAGAGCTAGATGTATTTGCTGAGGGTTTTAGACATTTCCCATCATCTCCCAGGAGTATCTTCCCCAAACCCAGCAAATCATTCCCTGTGTTATGGAGGGTGGCTCTAGGTGTGGGTTCTGATCAGCCCTGGCATCTGGCCTGCTAGATAGTCACTCTACGTGGTAGTGGCAGAAGTAGATTTGGTCTGGACTCTGCTGCCAGCTCTCGGTACAACCCTGGGCAAGTCATGTCCCCTCTGCAGACCTGGTTTCCTCATCTAGGGTAATCACACCTGCCCTCTTGTGCCTTACAGCATCAGAGGCTGAAATGGGACCATTCTCTCTTTTCAGATATCTTTAACTTAATCATAGGCTAATTCTTGACCCAGAGGACGGGAAAGATTCTTAAATGTACCTATAAAACTTGGGAGCTCTGGGCTTTACTATTAAAAGCATGCATAATTTTCCTGAGATGCCAGGAAAAACCCAAAGACCAGAGGGAGGGGAGGGGCCTATGAGATGTCTTGAGTGACACACCATCAGGCCCAGGCTCCACCCTCAGCTAAGAAGCACTGCATTTTGATGGGTCCTAGGAGAAGGAAATGACAACCCACTCCAGTGTTCTTGCCTGGAGAATCCCAGGGACAGGGGAGTCTCTGGTGGGCTGCCGTCTATGGGATCGCACAGTCGGACACAACTGAAGCGACTTAGCAGCAGCAGCAGCAGCAGAAGTAAAAAGAAGTCTATCGAGTATTTTTTTTTAGTGCTCTAGGCTCTCCATTCGTTTTATTTCGTCTGTGTCACCACCTCACCAGTTACAATTGTTGTCTTCACTTTGTGTGCAAGGAAACTGACCCTTGGATACAGGCAAGACGTCAGGCCACACAGTGGTGAGTGGCAGAGCCACAGTTTGCCGTCTCCGAAGCCCTATTCTATCATCTTCTGCCTCTGCCATCCTTGATGCCCTGGCCAGAGTGGGCGCTGAAGAGACCTCTGGCAAGGGCTCCCTGTAGTCCCGGGATGACTTCCGCCATCGGGGAGGCAGGGCAGGGCTGGGGGAGGGCTGGAGCCTGCCACAGGCTTTGCAGAGGCTCCTTGGGCTCCCCTGGTGGCTCAGATGGAAGTTTTGGCACACTGGCATAGTTGCTCCAGGGCATGTGGGGTCTTTCTGGATCCACCTGCAATGAAGGAGACCAGGGTTCAATCCCTGGGTCGGAAAGATCCCCAGGAGAACGGAATGGCTACCTGGAGAATTCCACGGACAGAGGAGCCTGGCAGGCTACAGTCCACGGGGTCACAAAGAGTCAGACATGACTGAGCAACTAACCCTTTCTTCTTTCTTGACAGGCAGCGCTCAAACCACCCCCTTCTTTAGAAAGCCTCCCCAAACCTGGCAGAGCTGCTCCTCACTGTACTCCCACGGCGCCTGGGCCTTTCTTAGCACATCCTGATGCTAATATGTTTATGCTATTGTAGTTTGTAGGGAATAAAGTTACAGTAGGGTTTCTCCTACGTTCTCCTGCAAACTCCTTGAGGGCAAGGACTCATATACTTTGCCTAAGGCACCTAGTCGAGGTCTTGTAAAGAGTGGCAGGTGATTAATGAGTATCTGTGGAATGAACTATTAAAAAGCATCATTCTTAAGACTGTCAAAAGTGATTTCACATACATTACCTTATTTACCCATTCATTCAAATTGATACACATCTGCTGGGCCTACAATCATATGATTAGATTTCCACAGAGCCCAGGTACAAACACATTGGATGCGTGTCTGTGCACAAGGAGCTCGGGATGGCAGGGGTGGGGAGTGGGGAGTTGGGCAGGGAAACTGGTGAGGGCAAGAGACGAAAAAAAAAAAAAGACAAAACAAAACAAAAGCTGGAAATAGACAACTGCAACCTGTGCGGCTAGGAGTCAGCACAGATGCTGGCAAGGCCGCAGAGGAGAAGCCCCTGGCCCAGGCTGGGGGGTCAGGGAAGGCGTCTGGGGCAGAGGAAGCAGAGTCAGCTTTTGTGGGCCAGATAAAGGCAAGTCAGCCAAGTGACAGGGGTCAGAGGGAGCCCGGTGAGGGGGTTCGGAGGCAGCCAGGGGGAGCGGGATTCAGTCAAGCAGGTGAAGGGGCAGTCAGACCTTGGGGCTGGGAAGGAGCTGGAGGCGGGTTTCAGGGCGATTGTACCCGGCATCGTGGCAGCTGCTTGGTGTGGAGAGGGGCGTTTGGGGGATCTAGGTGGAGAGAAGGAAGGACAGAAATAACACCTTTATCTGAACGTGGAGTGCTTTGTGTTTCTCAAAGTGCTTCCTCACCCACTATCTCAAAGCAGCCCAAAACAGCAGCAGCAGCACCTCCCCCTGTGCCAGCTTCTTCTCAGGGGGGCGTGTCACTCCCCTTATCACCTCCCCTGACTGGACGGGGACACCAAACCCCTAGAGAACTGACCTCTCTAGGTGGGTCTGGGAACGCGCTGAGTCTGCCGGTGAGGACTCGGGAGCTCTGGGTGACGTGGATGATCTGGTCCTGGGACAAGGAGTCCACGTGGGAGTCGAACTCAGGCCTCTGGGCTCCTAGCCTTCCTGGAAATGTCTTTACCTCTCAGGACAAAATATCTGAACCAAAGCAGAGAACCAGATCGTGAGTGGACATCAGGTCAATCTGCCTGTATTTCTCCACCAATGAGCTTCTGCCTCTGACACTGAAGAGGCCAGGACGTCCCCACCGACTGCAGTGACCGGGGCTTCGAGGGGCGTGTTTGACCCGGTCAGCCAGCCGCCAGAAGTGCAGACGCCGTTCGCTCTGTTCGGGCACAAACTGCCTGAGTTGCTCCACTCCAGGCGTCCACTCCTGTTTCTCAGTTCAGTTCGCAAAGTTAGCCCGCTGATCCCAAGCCAACAGCGTCCCTGCACGCAGCTCTCGGGGGCTCTTTCGCCCGCAGGGCAGGCGAGCAGGAGGCTTGCTGCGGCTCCCGCCCTTCCTGCCCGTGGGAGTGGGACGCTCCGAGCGCTCTGGCAGCCCCGCCCCCGCCCTGCCGCCTGCCGGACACCTCGAGCGCCTGGCACTCCAGCCCGGCACGCAGGCCAACCCGAAACCCCTCGTGGCCCTTCCTGACACCTTACTTGGTGACTCCTGTTTGCCACGTCCCTTGGTTCAGGCTCACAAACGCTCAGTCACCGAGGCAGGGAGCAGAGTAGACAGGTGGTTGAATCACAGCATAAACGGATCCGATTTGAATCCCAGCCACTGCCAGCAGCCTTGTGACCTGAGTCAAGACTGGACCGTATCTCTCTGGCGTGCTGTGCAGAGCTCATGATATCCAAAATGTGAGGCATCTGGTACTTCTACAACAATCTCTCAATAAATGGCAGATATTTAGCTATTAATAATGAAGTCTTTTCAAAGAATTTCTATGAAACTGAATTTGAAAGTGGTTGGAAACTCCAGAGTGTTTCCCCTTCCCGACTAGAAACCCAGTGAAGCAGGGGCCTTCTCTTCTGTTCGCGATGTCTGGTATATGGAAGGTTCTTAATGTATATATTTAATTTTGGATAAATGAATAAATCTACACTGTCCTCAATTCTAATTTTAGAATTCATTTTTATTATTAATTTTTCCTAATTATAAAAGTAATACATGTTTCTAGGGACTTCCTTGGTGGTCCAATGGTTAAGAATCTGCCTGCCAATGCAGGGGACTCGGGTTCCGTCCCTGATCTGGGAAGATCCCACATGACGTGGAGCAACTAAGCCCTAGAGCCACAACTGCTGAGTCTGAGCTCTAGAGCCTGTATGCAGCAGATACCAAAGCTCTCACGCCATAGTACCTGTGCTCTGAAAGAAAAGAAGCCACTGCAACAAGAAACCCTTGCCCTGCAAGCGGAGAAAGCCGGCACGAAGCAACAAAGACTCAGCACAGTCAAATAAATAAATATTTTTTGAAGAAGTAATACATGCTTCACTGTAGAAAAATTGGTGTTTCTTGAAACTAAGAAAGCAAACTGTGACCCTATTCTCTAGATATAGCCATGATTAATGTTTTCGTATATTTCCCTGCAGACTTTTTTTCTGTACGTTTGTTTCAAAATTTTTGAATTCTTTTTTAAGTTAATATAATACCCATTACAATGTTATTTAATCTTTACAAACATGATTTTCAGTGCTACATACATTATTCTGTGATATGAATGTATCATAATTTATGTAATCAATATGTAATAGTTGGATATTTAAGTTGTATCCATCTTTCACCATTCAGTTCAGTTCAGTTCAGTTGCTCAGTTGCAACCCCATGGACTGCAGCACACCAGGCCTCCCTGTCCATCAGCAACTCCCGGAATCCACCCAAACCCATGTCTATTGAGTCGGTGATGCCATCCAACCATCTCATCCCCTGGCATCCCCTTCTCCTCCTGCCCTCAATCCCTCCCAGCATCAGGATCTTTTCCAGTGAGTCAGCTCTTCACATGAGGTGTCCAAAATATTGGAGTTTCAGCTTCAACATCAGTCCTTCCAATGAACACTCAGGACTGGTCTCCTTTAGGATGGACTAGGTGGATCTCTTGCAGTCCAAGGGACTCTCAAGAGTCTTCCAACACCACAGTTCAAAAGCATCAATTCTTCGGTGCTCAGCTTTCTTTATAGTCCAACTCTCACATCCATACATGACTACTGGAAAAACCATAGCCTTGACTAGATGGACCTTTGCTGACCAAATAATATCTCTGCTTTTCAATATGCTATCTAGGTTGGTCATAACTTTCCTTCCAATGAGTAAGCGTCTTTTAATTTCATGGCTGCAGTCACCATCTGCAGTGATTTGGGAGCCCCCAAAAATAAAGTCTGACATTCTTTCCACTGTTTCCCCATCTATCTGCCAAGAAGTGATGAGACCAGATGCCATGATCTTTGTCTTCTGAATGTTGAGCTTTAAACCAACTTTTTCACTCTCCTCTTTCACTTTCATCAAGAGGCTCTTTAGTTCTTCTTCACTTTCTGCCATAAGGGTGGTGTCATCTGCATATCTGAGGTTATTGATATTTCTCCCAGCAATCTTGATTCCAGCTTGTACTTCTTCCAGCCCAGCGTTTCTCATGATGTACTCTGCGTACAATTTAAATAAGCAGGGTGACAATATACAGCCTCAACGTACTCCTTTTCCTATGTGGAACCAGTCTGTTGTTCCATGTCCAGTTCTAGCTGTTGCTTCCTGACCTGCATACAGGTTTCTCAAGAGGCAGGTCAGGTGGTCTGGTATTCCCATGTCTTTCAGAATTTTCCACAGTTTGTTATGATCCACATAGTCAAAGGCTTTGGCATAGTCAATAAAGCAGAAGCTGCAGTGAATATTCTTCCCACATAAATCTTTGTGTATATCTCTGTATTAAGATTTTCTATGATGAATAAGTTCTACAAAGTCAATTACTGGATCTAAGAGTGAATATTTTAAGGACCTTGATATATATATTGTTAAATAATTCTTCAGTGAGGTTGCACTAACCCACACTCATCTCACTCTCAAGGCTTGAGAATTCTCACCATCAGAAAATTATTATGTAATATAAATAATCTTTACTCAAGAGGAACTGAAACACAGAAGTTATTTTTTACATGATGATGCTCTTGCCTTAGGCATACGTGGTACATTCAACCACAGCAAGGCTTCTCCACCTTGGTACTATCGACATTTTTGCTGGAAAACTCTTTGTGGAGGGAGCTGTCCTGTGCATTTCAGGCTGTGTTGCTGCAGCTGTGATAGCCAAAAATGTCTCCAGACATTGCCAGTGTCCCCTGAGGAACAAATCACCCCAGTTGAGAACAACTGAATGGTATTATATTAATTCTGTATTGGTTGGGAGTAACAGAAACCAACTCTATGCAAAAATGGCAACTATATTAGGAGAACCTTATATTATTGCAGAACCCAAAGGAATAGATGCTACTGGACCTTCTCTTTTTAGGTCTGACTCCTCTTGTTGCCGACCGGCCTCCTCTGTATCCTTGCCTACATGGAGGAAAATGGCCAGCAACCAACATTTCTGAAATTTACAAACCCTCTTGCTCAGACAGTAAAAAATTTACCTGCAATGCAGGAGACCTGGATTTGATCCCGGGTCAAGAAGATCCGCTGAAGAAGGGAATGGCAACCCACTCAAGTATTCGTGCCTGGAGAATTCCATGGACAGAGGAGCCTGGCAGGCTGCAGTCCTGATCACAAAGAACTGGACACGATTGAGTGACTAACATTTGTTTATGAGAAAGCCAAACCTTGCTGGGATCTCTGGGTTCTAAATCCAAATTCTCAGAGGAAAACTCTGAGTGGCTCAGCTAAGATGGACTCACACTGCTGGTCCAATCATGGGCTGGGAGTCGGGGCTGGGGGAGAGGCATTGCCACTTGGGAGTCTCGCTGTGACCAGTTTCTGGAGGAGGAGCTGCTGGGCAGCCGGCCCTCTAGGAGTCCCCTACAGCTGGTGGGTGTTTCCCAGGTGTGCACACGCACAGCTATACAGACACCCCAACTGCACACACTCCTGAGAGCTGGGCCTGCCTGTCTCCATCAGTGCCCCCTTGCAGCTCAGCCTGAACTTACAGGCCTGGTGGTAACGTTGCTGTGCCGTCCAGGCTCTGGGTTCAGCCACATTCTGGGTGGAAGGGCCAGTTTCTCCATGACGACTCTCAGAGTTACTGAGAAGGTCCAACCCAGCGAGCCCACTTTAGAGTCTGGCGTTTGCAACTCCATAGCAGTGTTTAGGTGGAAAACACTGCTGGTCCTCCTTCATAAAGCCGGCTTTGCAGTGTGTAGCCACTGAGAGACAGGATGCCTGTACCATACGGGCACCATCCTGAGGGCTAGCCATCCAGCCTCTGCCTCCAAGAAGGAACAGGCTGGTGCATGGGCAGCACCGGGCATGAGATCCAGGCCCTGAGCACAGAGGCGTCACCCTTGGGTGCCTCAAGCCACTGGCAAATAGCCGAAGGGAGTCTTCCTCCCCAGGTAAAGATGAGCTCCATCCTTTTCTGAAAGCCTTTCCAGCTCATAGATGCCATTCCTGCCCTCACCATGCTGTGACCTTCGATAAGTCACCTCTCACCTCAACAGGGGCTTCCCTTGTGGCTCAGCTGGTAAAGAATCTGCATGCAATGCAGGAGACCTGGGTTCAGTCCCTGAGTTGGGAAGATCCCCTGGAGAAAGAGAGAGCTACCCACTCCAGTATTCTGGCCTGGAGAATCCCATGAACTGTATAGTCCAAGGGGTCGCACAGAGTCAGACATGACTGAGCGACTTTCACTTCACTTCACTATCACTTCACCTCCAGGAGCAGTGTTTCCTCTGAGCCCTCCCTCCCAGACTTGGAGCCAGCTCCACATTTCTACTCCTATGTGATTATCTCAGATAAGTTTCACTAGAAACTCAGGAGCTTGCAAGTGAGTTTGGTCTCTTTTATCCGTATGTCTGTGGGCATGTTAATTAGCCTCTGGGCTTCAGTCTCAGCATCTGTAAAATGGCCATGCTAGTGGCTTGCACTAATATGTGCAAGGCATCTGGGCCTGGCAGAGAGCAGGTGTTCATCTGGTGTTTGCTCTGTGCACTCATGTCACGGTCCGTTGGGCACTGAGCTGAGAGCTGGGCAGTGAGCTGAGAACACGGCTAGCCCTTCACGTCCTCATGGTGACTGGAGGAGGGAGGCTCCTGAGGCCTGCTATGAAGCTATGCAGCACATCCAGCGGTGGGGACCCAAGTGTCCCTGGGATTGGGGCCCTCTCCAACACTTCCCATGGAGCTGCGGGGAAAGAGGTCAGGTAAGGCAGGACACAGGTCAATCCCACGGTCTCTGGGTCTCAGCAGAGCAGATAGTTCAAGGACTTACCTACCCAAGGATCAGAAGAAGTGCACCCTTTCTCATCGTTCAGGTTCCCTACGAGGGAACAACCCTCCCCCACCTTTTTCTTTTAAGTAATTTCCTGTATTTTCAGCCTAAGGCAATGGTTGGGTAGTGGACCGCAGTGGGTGAAAGCGAGACCACACAGATTGCGCGTGACACGGAAAAGTTCACGTGAGATGCCGCAGAGTCACTAGGCTTTTGCTTTCCCGGCCGCTCAGAGCAGGAGGGAAGAGCAGGGATTGCCCGGGGCCTGTCAACTGCGGGACAGGCGAGCTCAGCTGAGGAACCGGGGCTGGGCGAGGCACTGCCGCGCTGGAGAGGGGTCAGTGGCTGGAGCCCGGGAGGCACAGAGAGGCACTCTGAGCAGGGAGGACGGGAAACTGAGCAGACAGAACAAACCCAGAGCTGGGCCAGGCTGGCTCAGGTGGGGCATGGGGGCCGTGGCAGGAGAGGGAGGTGACTAGTGGGGAATTTACCTTCTGGGGTCCAAGGCTTGGCTTCCCTCAGCTGGTAACTAACTAACGAGTTAAGAGTCTAGCGCATTTGGCCCAGGCAGATGACTACAGAGAGGCTTGCTTCTCAGACGTGTGTACACGTAGGGGGAGCAGAAGAGAGAATCCCATCTTCATTAAGAGGGCAGGGAGGTAAGATCTTGCACGTGCATACGGCCAGGGAAAGCAAACGCGGAAACCAGATTTGTGAGGGTGGTAGACGGGCAGTTTGCTCATCTGTGGCCGTTCCCCCGTTCTTCTCCGTATCAGGATGTGCTCTGCAGCCCCGAGCCTCCATCTCCAATGACGTTGGCATCCACGGCCCTTTCTAAGTCGGCCGCCATCCATATTCATACCTACACCTGCCCTCATGTATTTGTCAGGAGGCTCCCTTTCCCCCTGTAGGTAAATGCTAGGCTCCAGATCTTTGTTTTCTTTAGAGCTATTGACGCTGGGCTGCTGTGGCCTGTCTCTCCTTCCTCTCACCCACCGCTTTCCCTTCCTGCTTGTTCGCCTCCCTCCCCTCCCAGCTGGGGCCACAGTTCCCTTGTCCCTCAAGCATCTGTCTCCTCCATGCCCTCTCTCCGTCTGCCAAACCCTCTCTGCCTAAACTTTGGGCCCTGAAGTCTGACTACGTTTTTTTTTTTTTCCCTTTCCTCAAGAAGGTGGAGCCCGAGCTGCCACCTGAATGTTGATGGCAAGAAGGCACAGCTGTGGGACTCGGGGTGTGGGTGGGCGGCACAAGAGGGACCCTGTGTAATCTTTGCTCCTGCTTCTGTCTTTTCATGTGGCCCTGGGCAATCTCTTGGGCTTCCCTGGTGGCTCAGAGGTTAAAGCGTCTGCCTGCAATGTGGGAGACCTGGGTTTGATCCCTGGGTTGGGAAGATCCCCTGGAGAAGGAAATGGCAACCCACTCCAGTATTCTTGCCTGGTGAATCTTATGGACGGGGGAGCCTGGTGGGCTACAGTCCACGGGGTTGCAAAGAGTAGGACATGACTGAGCGACTTCACTTCACTTCACTTTGGGCAATCTCTCCACTCTCCTGGCTCAAACCATCTTTTCTATGTGGATCCCTCCCTCATCTCTGAACTTCAGAGACACAAATTTTTAATTTTTAAAAGTTTTTAATTGAAGTATAGTTATTTACAACGTTGTATTGATTTCTGCTGTACAGCAAAATAATTCAGTTGCACATATGTATATGCATATACACAAAGTATATACATCCTTTTAAAACATACTCTTTTCCATTACAGTATTTCATAGAACACTGAATATAGTTCTCAGTAGGACCTTGTTGTTTTCAGAGCTACAAACGTAAGGGCCTGCTGGATACCCCACCAGGCCAGTGTCTGGATATACCCCAATTTATCCATTCACCTATTGAAGGTCATCTTGTAAGCTTCCAAGTTTGGGCAGTTATGGATAAAGCTGCTATAAATATTCGTGTGCAAATCTCTGTGTAACTATAAGCTTTTAACTCCTTTGGGTACCAAGTAATGCAGTTGCTGGATCACATGGTAAGAACAGAGTTTTGTAAGAAACTGCCAGATTGTCTATTTTTGCATTCTTACAGCAATGAACCAGAGTTCCTATTACTTTGCCTCCTTGTCAGCATTTGGTGTTGTCAGTATCTTGGAGTTTTTCCATTCTAATGTGTAGTGTGTAGTGGTATTTCCATGCTTTAATTAACATTTTCCTGATGACATATGACATCGGGTATCTTTTTTTAAAAGATTTATTTATTTGGCCATGTGCCATAGCATACAGGATCTTAGTTCCACGACCAGGGATTGAATCCATGTGCCCTGCACTGGATGCCCTGAGTCTTAACCACTGGGCCACCAAGGAATGCCCTACAGTATCTTTTAGTGTACTTATTTGCCATCTGTATATCTTCCTTGCTGTCTGTTTAGATATTTGCCCATCTTTTAATTGGGTTATTTTTTATTGTTGAGTTTTAAGAGTTTTTTGCATATTTTGGATAACAGTCCATTATGAGATATATCTTTTGCAAATAATTTCTTCCAGTTTTTAGCTTGACTGCTCATTCTCTGGATATGTCTTGCACAGGGCAGAAGTTTACATTTTTTCATCAGGTCCAGCTTCCCAATTCTTTCTTGACTCATGCTTTCCACGTTGTCTAATTTTACCTGGTGCACACCAAGGTCTCTTGACTCCTGACCCCAGGTTCTTCATTTGCTCCCTGCAACCTCCCTTTGAAAACTTGTTAATGCAGGCCTTTCGCTTCCTCAGATGCACAACCCCTTCAGCCTGCCTGCGGCGGCTCCCTCCTCCCTCAGCTGTTCCTCCAGCCAACTTTTACCATCCAGCAGAGTCAGACCAGCGCATCTTCCTCAGGGGGGAGCTCAGCTCACCTAACCCCCATTACATCTCTCAGTGTGACTTCCTGGGGGGAGCTCAGCTCAGTTGACCCCCATTACATCTCTCAGTGCGGCTTCCTCAGGGGGGAGCTCACCTCAGGTGACCCCCCCATTACATCTCTCAGTGTGTCTTCCTCAGGGGCCCTCAGCTTGGGTCACCCCTGATTACATCTCTCCGTGCAGCTTCCACACGGGGGAGCTCAACTCGGGTCACCCCCGATTACATCTCTCAGTGTGGGTTCTTCAGGGCGGGGGGGAGCTCAGCTTGGGTGACCCCTATTACATCTCTCAGCTCCTGTGTTTGCACCTGTCACAGTCAGAGGCAGCTCCCTGCTAAAGTCCCTGAAGGCAGGCGGAATCTCTCTGATTGATAACTGTTTATCTCCAGAGCTAGTGGCATGCTTTGAACACAGTAATGATTATTATTTTAATCGCAAACACATCTATAGTACTATGTGCCAGAAACCCTCCAAAGCAAGTAATGTATTTAACTCATCTACTGTCTGCAATAACTGTCAATTATTGATTCTGAGATACAGTTTGTCTGCAATCACAGAACAGTGAGGGGAATAGTTGGAGTCAAACCCAGAATATCTGGCTTCAAAGTCAGTAACCTTTATCATCCTGGATTGCCTCTCAAGTTCTCTACCGCTTTGCTGAATGAATGAGTAAGTCAGAGGAAAGAGAAGGAGATAACTAGGAAGTAGTGTGGGAGGCCAGGTGGTTAAAGATCAGAGTGAGTGCAACAGGCATTTGCCTTGGAAGGCCTCCTCAATGGTTGTTGACTGACTGATGAACAGACTCCGGGAGAGAGATGTTACTCTCTCCCAGGCCCTGCTTCTGTCTGAGCAGCACCCACAGATAATTGGCAGGGCAAAGCCTGAGTTCCCTGTGAGGGGCTGTTGGAAGGCTGCCACAGGGCGCATTAGTACTGAGCTGCCTCGGGGAGAGCCAGCCTAAGCCGGAGATAATTACTGCTGAGATGTCTAGGACATCAGTTAAAAAGATTCCATCAGTCATCTGGCTCAGCCGCAGCTCTTTTGAGGGAAGGCAGTGGAGCATCCCAGAGGCCCCAAGGTCACTGCCCCGCTCCTCGCCTGACCCAGTCCTGACCACACCTGGGTCTCTGCAGTTGCAGACACTTGGGGACTCTTTCCCCTCACACCCTCCCCTATCTTCCCCAGCCACCCTGCGTCAGAAAAGCTTGCTATCCCGTTGTTATGTATGAAAGCAATCCCCCAGGTGCTGAAAATATAATGGAGCGGTGTTCAGGAATGCTCTGCCCCTCCCTGGGGAACACTTGGATGTCATCCTTGCAACCCACAGCACGGGTTCCCTGAGCTAACTTGTTCGTTCCAGGAGCCAAGGCATTTCTGTGGTCCCCGCACTTTAAGAGAGGCACTGCTTATATGGCAGACAGGGACTTGGGGTCCTCCAGAGAGAGAACGAAGCTTGACAGAGACCGGAGGCACAGAGCAGGTTCCGACCCACAGAGAACCTCTCGCAAAGCCAGAAGCCTCCTGGGAAGGCGGTGTCCAGTGTGGAGGCTGCTGGGCACCTAGAAAGCCGGAGCCAAGATGGTGGCCAGAACTCCCAGGAAAGGGCGGGAATCCCGGAAGCAACCTGGATTCCTGCTTCCTGGAGGCGCGAGGGAGGCGTGGCCAGGCAGGTGGGGGGCGGTCTAAAAGGCAGGGGCCAATCTGGAAGGCTGAGGGGAACGGGCCCTCCTCCCCGGGGGCAGGCGGCTCTGAGACCCAGGGTAGAAGGCGAGCAGAGGGCAGCTCAGCCCGAGCGCCCGCCCGCTGCAAGGCGGGCCCTGCAGGGCCAGAGGCGCCCCGACCTGGAGCACGGGGCTGCCTTCTGAGCTTCTGTGGGGTTCCCTGGATCCGCTCCGCAGACGACTGGGCAAGCAGATCCAACTGGGGACCTCGACTGGCCTGAGCAGTGCCAACCCACCTAGCTGCCTTTTTCACAGTCCAGTCAGAACTTGGTAATGTGTCACTTCATTGTGCTGGGTATTTCAGAGGGATTCTCTTTAACTTCTTCTTTTAAAAATCCCTTTTAAGGACTTTTTCTTATTATGTTAAGGAAAAGAAGCCATTTATACATTGAAGTCATTTATATAAAGTTCAAGAACTGGCAACATCAAATTATGGTGATAGAAAATAGAATAATGGTTGCTTCTGGTAGGAACTTTCTAGGGTGCTGGGAATATTCTCTATCTTGATTTAGATATGGGTTATATGGTTGTATACACTTGTCTAAGCTTATTGAACTGTACCCTTAAGATCTGTGCAGTTTACTGAACATAAATTATATCTGAAACAATAAGCGAAATAACCTTGCCTTGCTGTCCTTACCGGGAGCAAGTGTTCCCACCCTCCTTCGCTGGAGCTGGGTGCTCCTGGAGAAAGCACGCTGGCTTGGGAGTCAGGCAGCCCTAGCTCTACTTCTGTACATGCTGTTGCTCTCGTTGTGACTTTGGACAAGCTGATCTCTGATTTCCTAATCTTCAAAATGGGCTGGGAAATTGTTTTGATCACTAAAAGAGCCATCCAGGCATACAGCAAAGTGTCTGGCATATGGGTGGTGTCTAACGCCATCTTGCTTCCCTGCTTGCTTCTCTCGACCTTTCGAGGTACCCTCCTCGTTCCCACACACCAGTCTCAGCCCACACGTAATTCAGACGTGTCTCAACTACAGGGCACACCTCTGGTGGTCACAGACCTTTGTGGTTGTCTATTGAGTAGTCAGACTTCAAGTATGGAAGCTGCCAATGCCGCGTCTACTGGGTGGCTATATTTACACCTTTCTGCTTTGCACCCCACCCCATACCTACGCTTTCAGAGCTTGCGGGCGAGGCCTGGGTCTTGCGAAGCTCCGTGTCCCGCCAGCTATAACAAGCTCTCAGCAGACGCTTGAGCAGTGAGTGAGTAACTAATAAGTAAACTAGCACCACACAACTGAACGAATGTGTGAGAGAATGCACACGCCAGTGACTGACTTAGGGAAATTCTGGGGCGATAGGTGAATGGTCAGTCCGAGGTTGGGGAGATGTGACTGAATGGAAGGATGCGGCTTTCCTTGCTTCCTCGGAGTTGTGTGGTGGTGGCAGCCCAAGTGGCCCAGCCCCAGAGCCTCTGGCGGCCATCCTGCAGGCTTCTCTGTCTGCCCTTCCCGCCATGCCCCGCGTTTCCGAGGACAGTGGCGCGGAGGGAGCACAAGGCAGGGCGCGCCTGGGGGGCAGGGAGCTGGCTCGTGCTGCCCCCTCCCTGGACACCCTGGCCACAGCAGGGGGGGCCTCTCCTCCCCCCGTGCCGTGTCCCCAAGCAGATATCTCTCCTGTCTTGTCAGCAGCAGAGCGGCTGTCAGGAGTTTGCATTATTTATCTGCTCAGTAACATTTACTGGGATTTACTGTTTAATAACTGTCACTCCAATATATCTTTTCTTAATCCCTTCAGATCTGCTGCTGTAGCAATTTTAAATATTTATCAACAGTGTTCGTGTGTTCACTGGTTGGGTTGCAAATTTTTTTGTAATTAAAGATTTAGAAGACACTGCTCAAGACCTACCAAGGATTGGTAGAGATCACAGGGCGAGGGAAAGAGAGATCTGGTCTTGGAATCTGTTGCTTGGTATCCGGAGTGAAGGTGGAGGCTCACCCCCGGTCCTCACGGCCCCCTTCCACCCCCTCTCACACAGCCTAGGCGGCACTCCAGCCAGAGGGCCTGGCAGTGAGACACAGCCCACCGTGGCCCTGCCTTCCTCCGCAGCCCTGCCTGTGCCAGCCTCAGCCTTGGACCAGGTCTTGGGACAGCAGGGAGCAAGACTGAAAAGACTGCTCCCAACATGGTGGAGACAGACGACAAACATGTCAGCTCATTTAAAAAGAAATCATTTTGGATTTTGAAAAATGCTGTAAGAGGAACAAACAGATAATGGCTGAAGCCGAAGAAGCTGACTCAGCCAAAAGGAAATTTCTGGACAAACAAAAGGAGGTCACAGGATCAAAGGACAGAATAAAAGGGAGAGAGAATAAGGGAAGCCTTAGGAAGCAGGGTTATTTTGTGGCCCCAGTAGACTGTCTCTTCAGGGGTAGACGTGGGGAGAAAGTTCCCTGGACAGTACTCTGTTGTGACACCCAACTCAGCAGTCATAACACAGGAACAGAAGGTCCGCAGCTCTCTCACCGGGGGAGAC
>SJYC01109237.1:0-36646 GCA_006408675.1 Madoqua kirkii
GGGGGGGGGGGGGGGGGGGGGGGGCTATCCAAAACCAAAGCCCAGTGATGCTGCAGAAGGAAGGATTATAGGTAAGGGGCACAGAAGGCCCGTCTGAGGAAATGAACTGAAACCGCAGCAGTGAGAAAGAGCCAGACCAGAGGAGATCCGCGGGAGAGGGGCACAGGTACCCAGGCCTGCGGTGGGAAGGGTCTCCACGGAGCCGTGTGGGTCTGGGTGGCTCGCCCTGGGGTCCCTCTCAGACTGGGCTGGGGAGTGGGCCCGTCACCAGTCCTCAGAGGCTCCCTGGGCCATGTTATGGGACCAGAATTCTGTTTATTCCAGATGGAACAGACCAGAAGGCCCAGGCCCCAGGCGTTCTCTGGGTGCTGTGACAGGGACACCAGTGAGCCTGGAACTTTGGTCGAGGCGTGTTTCTGGAGGCCTGTGGTGGGCCGGGCTCTGTGTTAGGGTCGGTATACTAAGGATGCGCGATGCAGAGGCGGCCCTCAGAGCACCCGCTCTGTGGGGCGGATACAGGCAGGCCATGGGAGAGAAGCAGGAGAGAGAAGGAACCTTGGAGCATGGATTTAAAACCATTCTTCTCTTCTAAGCTGTGTGTTTAGTGCTTTAATTCCCCATAGTCCTGTTTTAGCAACATCCTGATGATTATTTTTAGTTTCTCTAAGCCTCTCTTTCTTTTATGTATGGAAGAAAGTGAAAATTGCTCAGTTGTGTCCAACTCTTTGTGACCCTATGGACCGTAGTCCATGGAATTCTCTAGGCCAGAATACTGGAGTGGGTAGCCTTTCCCTTCTCCAGGGGATCTTCCCAACCCGCCTGCTCTTGCATTGCAGGCGGATTCTTTACCAGCTGAGCCACAAGAGAAGCCCAAGAATACTAGAAGGGGTAGCCTATCCCTTCTCCAGTGGATCTTCCCGACCCAGGAACCGGGGTCTCCTGCATTGCGGGTGGATTCTTTACCAACTGAGCTATCAGGGAAGCCCTTTATGTATAAAATGGGAATAATAATAGTACTGTATTAATATGGAGTTTTATAGAGATGAAATGAGATAATACAGGTGAAGGTGAAGTTGCCCAGTCATGTCTGACTCTCTGCGACCCCATGGACTGTAGCCAACCAGGCTTCTCCATCCATGGGATTCTCCAGGCAAGAATACTGGAGTGGTTTACCATTTCCTTCTCCAGGGGATCTTCTTGACCCAGGGATCGAACCTGGGTCTCCCACATTGGAGGCAGATACTTTAACCTCTGAGCCACCGTATGTAAAGGTTTTACATATGCCTGGCACATAACAGTAACTGCTCAACAAATTTCAGTTGTTATGATTAATAATAAAAATCAAATAAGTCCCACTATACCCAAACCCATGATTTTAATATGTTGTCGTTTTATTTTCTTTCAATTCAAAATACTTTTTAAATTTTTTTTCATTGGCACATGGATTATTTACAGGTGTGTTATTTCGTTTCCAAATATTTAGGGATTTTCTCAGTATCTTCCTGTATTACTTTCTAGTTTATTTCTGTTGCAGTCAGAGAACATACTTGGTATGACCTTTTAAATGTATTGAGTTTTATTCATGGCCCAGAAGACAGTCTTGTTGAATAACAGTTTATTTGAAATGATGCATATTTGGCTAGGTGGAATGTTCTGTAATTGTGGATTAGGTCAAGTTGGTTGATCAGTTCAGTTCAGTTCAGTCGCTCAGTCGTGTCCTACTCTTTGTGACCCCATGAATTGCAGCACGCCAGGCCTCCCCGTCCATCACTGTTTTCCGGAGTTCACTCAGACTCACGTCCATTGAGTCAGTGATGCCATCCAGCCATCTCATCCTCTGTTGTCCCCTTCTCCTTCTGCCCCTAATCCCTCCCACCATCAGAGTCTTTTCTAATGAGTCAACTCTTTGCATGAGGTGGCCAAAGTACTGGAGTTTCAGCTTTAGCATCATTCCTTCCAAAGAAATCCCAGGGCTGGTCTCCTTCAGAATGGACTGGTTGGATCTCCTTGCAATCCAAGGGACTCTCAAGAGTCTTCTCCAACACCACAGTTCAAAAGCATCAATACTTTGGTGCTCAGCCTTCTTCACAGTACAACTCTCACATCCATACATGACTAATGGAAAAACCATAGCCTTGACTAAACAGATCTTTGTTGGCAAAGTAATGTCTCTGCTTTTGAGTATGCTATCTAGGTTGGTCATAACTTTTCTTCCGAGGAGTAAGCATCTTTTGATTTCATGGAGGGTTGTTCAAACTTCCGGTATCCTTGTTCATTTTCTGACTACTTGTTCTAGCAGTTATTAAGAACAGGTATGGAAATCACTAATTGTGGATTTGCCCATTTCTCCTTACAGTTCTATTAGTTTTTGCTTCATGTATTTTGAAGCTCTGTTATAAGGCATATAATGTTTTGAATTATTGTACAGTTAAGCATTATCCAGCCCCAAATGTCAGCTGAGAAAGCTGAGAATCCGTACTCCAGATCCTAGGGCAAGTCCCTTCCCCTCTCTTCAAGTGCTCCTGAGTCGCAGGCTTTGCCAGTCTGGCCTGTGGCAACCAGCGCTGTTCCCAGCTTGTGTGAGTGTGGTTTGCTCTTCCCCAGCCTCACAGAGATCCCTCACGTGTACATGCTGATCAGCACTCAGCTGAGTACCCAACAGGGATGCGCTCTAGGTCTCCAGAGTTCTTCCTCTGTGCATTCTTTCCTTTCTGTTTTCTGTCCTGTGGATTCGCCTGCTGCACTCTCAGCATCACTGCCTCGACTCAGCCAGCCCATCAGGCTCCATATGGATTCCCTCTGCCCAGGCTGTCTGGAGATTCTGTTAAGGTAGCAAGCTGGGGCAGTCACAGGGATGACCTTGTTTATTTCCCACTTCACAGGGATTGTTGTCCTTCATTGCCTGGTGTGCTATGTTTTATAAATAGTTGTTTCATATATTTTGTCTGGTGTTTGGATGTTTTAGGTGAGAGGATAAATCCTGTCCTTGTTGCTTCATCTTGACTCCAAGCTGGTCTCTAGATTTTGGAGACCGACCTTGGGATGCTCTGTGGGTCCCTTGGCAAACGCAGTCTATCCTGAGGCTTTGGGAATGAACACACGTTTTGTCAGCTCATTATTCTTTTAAGAAATAGTTTTGGCTTGTTGCCGGCCCTGATAGACTACATATCTGACCACAGGATAACACATGACCTTGCAACCACAGTTACTCATCGCGACTGACAAGCCATGAATTCAGGCCTGCCCAGCGGCACTCCGGAATCAGTTGCAGGTGCTGTCAGCGGGACTGGGCTGAGCGACACCCATGGCTCACGTGCGTTCTCGGGGCGAGTCTCTCAAGCTCCGAGGGTGTCCGCTCCTGCTTCTCTGCTGCGTCTTCCTCAGCTGACCCCTGTGGCCTCACAGGGAGGTGACGGAGGAGGAGAACAGCCCAGACTGCACTGAGGAGCTCTTCCTGATATGCTGATGCCCACCTGAAAGGACTCCCCTCGCACCACAGCTCATTCTGGAGTGGCCCTCACGTGGGGACAGATGCTGCCCAGGGCGAGTGCTTGGAGCTGGACAACTTTACTTGGAAGGAGAGACGGCCTGAGTTAAGGCCTAATTTGTGTGGCTTGGTCATGAACTTGGAAGGGATAAGATTCAAGAACTGGTGACAAGGAAGGAAGTTTAGAAAAAAGGTGCATGGATGGGCCTCTTAGAATGTGCACAGAATGGGAAATTGTTCCGCATGAATTTTACCAAGCTCCCACTGGAGTCAGTAGACAAGATGGTCCACTTTGTACGCGTTCGGATTCTTCCTCTGCCTCCCCCAGTGTTTGCTCAGTGGCTTGTGAACAGAGTAGCCATCGTGACGAGGTTGAGAGCCTGGCATAGCTCAGCCACGTCTTCTCACCAAAACTAAGCCAATCACTGCCATCGTTAAATGCCCAGCATTCCAAAAGCAGGAGCCAACCCTGAGCTCCTGACTTGTACCATAATCTAGAGGGACATGTCAGCTGCTTTAGGCTAGGTTGGTTAATTCCGATAATTGCCTCAAATTTCCTTCTAATTGAGGTGTAATATGGCTCCTGATCCATGGAGGGGCTATGGTTTGTTCTCCTGGAACAGACACTTGTTCCTGGAGGAAAGAGGGTCCCTGCTTAACCAGGGTCATTTTTGTAATGGTGGAATCTGCAGCCCTTAGCTTGCTTACCCAAGGAATAGGTATCTGGTGAGCCAGGTTGTGGCAGATCTGTGGTGGGGGGTGTGTGTGTGTGTCGCATGCCAACATTTTATCCTTCTGATCAGCTGGGGAGGGCTTTAAGGCAAGAAATGATTAAAGAGCTCTCAGAGGGAAGGAGGAGAGTGAGGCAGCCTCTGATCCTTTGTCTATTCAGAGTCTAGCATAGTTTCTGTCACCGAGTGGTTTCATTTGTTGAATGAGAAAAAAGAGAGAAAAAAAATGAGTAAGTGGCTCTGTATTCCTTTGAGTTGGAAAGGATCTCAGATTATCTATTCCCATCTCTAATCATTCTGAGACTCTCTTTGTTAGCCTCCCCCAACTGGTAGTCACCTAACTTCTGTTTGTTATTATATGTAACAATAGTTGTAGCTAAAATTTATCAAGTGCTTATTACTGTGAGGTGGTAGTTGTTGTTATTCAGCCGCCAAGTCATGTCCAACACTTTGCAACCTCATGGACTACAGCACACCAGGCCTCTCTCTCCATCACCATCTCCCGGAATTTGGCCAAGTTCATGTCTGTTGATGCCATCCAACAATCTCATCCTCTGTTCCCTTTTTATCTTTCTGCTTTCAATCTGGTTCAGCATCAGCATCAGGGTCTTTACCAAAGAGTCGGCTGTTTGCATCAGGTGGGCAAAGTATTGGAGCATCAGCTTCAGTATCAGTCCTTCCAATGAGTATTCATGGTTATGAGGTACTCTAGTTTACATGTACTAATCTCATATATGCCTCAAAATTTGAGGAGGTAATTATTATGCTTATGTACCAATGAGCAAACAATTTCAATTAACTTCCTCTGAGTCACACAATTAGTAAGTGGCAGTAAGGAATTGAAGCCAGATATATCTGAGTCTATAGCTTAAGCTCCTAAACACTGCTCTGTTCTGTTTGAATACATGCTGTGACAGAGGTCTCAGCACCTCACTAGATGACAGTGCTATCATTAGCAGCTTTGGTTGTTAGAAGATTTTCTTCCTTTGAGTGGAAACCCACCTCCCTGTAACTCACAGGCCCTGTCCTGAGTGTCCGTCCTGACCCTGCTGAGAACCAGTCTTCTCTGCCTTTAGCCATCTGAAGATGGCTTCACAGGCTGCAAGTGGGGAAGGATTCCTTCTAGACCCCCACCCTGCTTTCTGGAGGTCTTGCTGAAGGGAGCCCAGGTTTACCAGTGGCCTCTGCGTGCAGCTCTTAGGCTGAGCAAGGAGAGGCCTGACCAGGGCAGAGAGTTTCCGGACCATTGCCTCCTGTCTAGACACTCTACTGTTATTAATGCCATTTTGCCTCCCGTTAGCTTTTTTGGCAAGAGAAATTCTTCCACTGCTCTGGCCTGTGTAGGTGAATTACTGTGGTGCTTAGCTCAAAGCAGGAACGATTATGAGAGGGTAAGAACTGCAAACCCCCTGTGTCTGGCCTGAGTCATCTGTGAGTCTAGTCTCTGGGCTTAAGTGCTGGGCAGAGAGGAGGCAGGGGAGCTTGCCTTTGAGCTGGCTACTCCTGGTTTGTCTGTGATGCTTAGCAACTGTCTCTTTTGGGTGGAGCTCTGGGTGTGTATGTGTGTGTGTGTGTGTGTGTGTGTGTACACGCATGTGTTTGTGTGTGATGTGGCAGAGTAATCTTCTAGAACAGCTGTCGAGTACCTGACTTCACCTCACCTATCTGGACCTTTCCTTTCTTACCTTGGCTGTAACTGAATCTCATTTTACTGGAAAAACCTTCTTGCAAGCTGAGCTGAGCTCTGCACGTGAGGTGACCTCTGGACCATCCCCTCCATCCCCTCCAGTCCCCAGTGCAAAGAGATAACCAAGGAGGCTGACTGTTACTTGAGCACCATTGCGCCTGTCTCTTATACACATCTTGTGTATGTGTGTGTGTGTGTGTGTGTGTGTGTGTGTACACGCATGTGTTTGTGTGTGATGTGGCAGAGTAATCTTCTAGAACAGCTGTCGAGTACCTGACTTCACCTCACTATCTGGACCTTTCCTTTCTTACCTTGGCTGTAACTGAATCTCATTTTACTGGAAAAACCTTCTTGCAAGCTGAGCTGAGCTCTGCACGTGAGGTGACCTCTGGACCATCCCCTCCATCCCCTCCAGTCCCCAGTGCAAAGAGATAACCAAGGAGGCTGCATTTGTGTGCAACCCGGGAGGTCCTCAAAGTCCGCTTCTGGTAACCTGGGCCAAGACCACAGGCCTCGGCCGACGATAGCGTCACACGAGCCCAGGTGAAGCACTCTGAGACCCCTGTGTGTGTGGAGGTGGTTGTCACTCTCTGCTAATATGCTCCTCGTAGGAGAGCCCATACTAATTGCCTCAGATTTCCTCCTAATTAAGATGTAATGTGGACTTCTCTGGCCATCCAAAGGTTAAGAATCCACCTGCCAGTGCAGGGAATTCCCTGGCTGGGGAAGATTCCACATGCCGTGGGGCAACTACGCCTGCGTACACAGCCACCAAGCACACACGCCTGGAGCCTGGCTCTGCAGCGAGAGAAGTCACTGCGGTGAGAAGCCCCCACACCAGAGAAAGTGGCCCCTGCTCGCCGAGACTCGAGGGAGCCCAGGTGCAGCAACAAAGGCCCGGTGCAGCTGAAAAACCGCAGTGTGGCTCCTGATGCCCAGGAGAGGAGGCGCGAGGCCTTGGGCATTCTGCTGACCCTCCAGGTCCTGAAGCGGGTCACAGCTGGGGATCCACGGTGCCCGGGGCCGAGTGAAGGGTGGGATGGGCTCTGTGGGACCCCACCACGGTGCCCTCGGTTAGCCACGTGACAAACGAAGGAGCGTGTTTCACCCACCTGCCACAGGAGAGGCTGGGGAGCGCTGGGGAGCAGAGATGGCCCGGGCTCTGTGGCACAGCACGGCTCTGGTGCACACAAACCTGGGGCCCTGGGGAGAGCCGGGCACTGGGGCGGACCCGTCTGTCCTCCTCTCCCCAAACTGCTGCCCTTCTCTTCTGAGTGTTCCCAGATCCAGGGCTTGCTGTTTCTCCACTGGGGGGAAAGATTCAGGATGCTGCAGGGGAGATTTTGTCTTGTCGAATCTCTACATGCCATGGAGAATGGCCCATTAGAGCCGAGCTCTGAGAGGTGCATCACTTTTGTACCTGGGGCCTTGGGCCTCTAGGCCAGGGGGGGACCCTAGGCAAATGGCCATAGGTCACAGCTGTCTCCTAGCAACGGGGATTGGACCAGAGGGGACAGAACATGATCGCTGTGCACAATCTGGGAAGCCAGAGAAGGTCGACGAAGCCTTAAACTCTTCATTACTCAGGGTCACAAGATCAGGGACAGCCAGATAAATTCAAATATCCTGATAAATCAGGGCTTTGGAACAGTTCCCCAAGGAACTCCAGGGTTTATGCTTCATCTGTATGGTCCGTATCCCCTTTTTGGAGTATCCTCATTTCCCCATAACTTTGGGGGACACTAAAAGCCAAAAGACAAGGATGAGGTTAAAAGGGTGGTGCAAGGAAGCCAGTCCCCTGTACCTCCCAGGTCTCATCAGCCTCCTGACTGAAGCCTCCAATGCTTTTATTCCACACACTCATTCACTCATCAGAAACTTGTCATGAGCACCTACCCTGAGCCAGGCAGTGTTCTAGGAGCTGGGATAAACGTGGACAAGACTCTGCTCACAGGACCTACTGTCCTAGGAACACGAGGTGCCAGGGAACATACCTGCGGCAGAGTCCCGAGATGACCCCCATGGTAATACTTAGAATCCTGGAGGCCATGGGAGGCCTCCTGGAGGAAGAGACATCTAAGCTGAGACCCAAAGGATGCCAAGAACTAGTCAGATGAAGAGAGGAGAGAGGGTGTTGTACGGGAGACTGATCCAAGTTGAGACAACATTACGTACAAAAGCCCAACAGAGACCAAGTGTAGTGGGTTCTAGCAATTGGACCGCATTTGTGTGGCTGGATCTCGGAGCAAGAGGACGGGACACAGCAGATGCACGGAGGGCCAGGCAGGGCTGGGATGTGAAGGGCTGTGACTGCGTGTCAAGGAGTTCAGTCGAGGGCAGCAGGAGCAGTGAACCACGTTCAGTAAGGAAGTGAGAGGAAGGGATTTGCACATTCAAAGGTGCCCTTTGCCTGCTGCTGAGCCCGCACAAAACGAGGAAGGCAGGGGACTAGTTGCCGGCTGCTGGGGGCTCGGGGGGAGCTGGCAGCAGCGTGGACTTCCATGCTCGTTGAGGAGGAGGGGCTCCCCACCCAGCCTCTCCCCCATCACCCCTTGCTGTGCAGCAGCTCAGCATGGGGACAGTGGCCCACTCCTGTTCTCGCCCAGATCTGTCCCGCTGCTGGGCGCTCCTGTTACTTGAGCACCATTGCGCTTGGGAATTTGTTTTGCGGGCTACTTGGGAAGACTTTGTTGCCTTTGTTTCTCCCTGGCCTGCTGGAGAGCAGGACTCCTCATGGGCTGAGGGATGACATGAGACCTCTGAGGATAAGGCCAGAAGGGACAGGACAGCAAGCCTCCTGAGGTCCGAGCTCCTCATCAAGCCCAGAGATGCTGGGAACCCCTCCTTCTCAGCGACTCCTTAAGAGAAAAGCAGGATGGAGCGACTGGGACCCTAGTCCACCACTGGTGGGAATGTGAAATGCGGTGCAGCTGCTGTGGAAAACAGCACAGCGATACGTCAAAAACATCACAAATAGAATTGCCATATGATCCAGGAAGCTCATTTCTGGGTATATATAGAAAAGAACTGAAAGCAGGATCTCCAAGAGATATTTGCACACCCATGTTCACAGCAGCATTGTTCACAATAACCAAAAGGTGGGAGCAATGCAAGCGTCCACCAACAGATGAATGGGTGAACAAAATGCGGTGTACGCACACAATGGAATGTCAGTCAGCCTTCTGAAGGAAAGGAGTTCTGACAACATGCATCGCATGGATGAACTTTGAAGATATTATGTAAATGAAAGGAGCCAATCCCAAAAGACTGTGCTGTTGTGGTACCTAGAATAGTCACATTCACAGAAACAGAAAGTAGAAACGGTGGTTTCCAGGGCTCGTGGGGAGAAGGAAACGAGGAGTCATTGCTTGTCTTCTTTGAAGATTTCTTTCTTTCTTTCTTTCTTTCTTTCTTTCTTTCTTTCTTTCTTTCTTTCTTTCTTTCCTTCTTTCTTTCATTTTTGGCTGTGGTGGGTCTTTGTCACTGCACGCAGGCTTTCTCTAGTTGCAGTGAGTGGGGCTCCTCTTTGTTGTGATGTGCGGACTTCTCGTGGTAGAACACAGGCTCCAGGCACATGGGCTCGGTAGTCGTGGCTCATGGGCTCCAGAGAGCTGGCTCAGCGGTTGTGGCCCCTGGACTTAGCTGCTCTTCAGCATGTGGGATCGTCTGGGGCCCAGGATTCATCAGCGTCCCTTGTGTTGCAAGGCAATTTTTAACCACTGGACCACCGGGAAAGACTGAGGAGTCATTGCTTAAAGGGAAGTGAGATTCTGTTTCGCAAGATGAGAAAGTTGTGGAGGTGGTTGTACAACAGTGTGAATATCTTGAACACTTCTGAGCTGTATACTTAGAACTGGTTTTGTGTGCGTGCTAAGTCGCTTCAGTGGTGTCTGACTCTTCCTGACCCCATGGATTTTAGCCCGCCAGGCTCCTCTGTCCATGGGATTCTCCAGGCAAGAATACTGGAGTGGGTTACCATACCCTCCTCCAGGGATCTCCCCAACCCAGGGATCAAACCCAGGTCTCCTGCCTTGACAGGCATGTTCTTCACCACAATACTACATTTTATGTTGTGTGTTTAAAACCACAATTTAAAATGAATTTTTTAAAAATCAGATGATTTAAATTAAAAAAAAAAAGCAAAGCAGGGGCCAGGGGGTGGGGGTATAAACAGCTCCCCATTTCTGAGGGCATAGGAAGGGAGAGGTCGGCCTGTATTCTGACTCTCCTCTCCTGAGCAGCCCTAGGTGAGGACGTCTGATTCCCAGGGGTCCCTTGCCCTCACAGGGTCGGGGAGGACATGAAGTGGCTGTTGGGGCAGCAGGAGAAGAAGTAATTGAGTGTTGAGCTGGGACCCAAAAGGCCAAGGTCACAGCTGTGGCTTCCCCATTGTACCTCCTACACACACACACACACACACACACACACACACACACACACACACACACACACACTGCATCTGCTCTGAGCCAGCATGGGGAATCCTGTCTGTGGCAAAGGTCATGAGAAAAGGGGCCTGACAAAATGCAAAGGTGGGATCAGGCCGCAGGGGTACCCCTGGACTTTCTCGAGCATCCACCCCCAAAGCCAGAGTCTGCCTGCCTTACTGCATTATGCTTTCCACCTATTCTTCTGACATTACAGGGGGGCTATCCCCGGCCACCTTTCTCTGGAAAAAGTTAACTTAAAGCTCCAGTTAATAGTCTCCTGCATATAAAAGGAGTGTCTCAGCTCAAACCCCTCTGATGGCTCTCTAACTTGCTCTCTAGCTTGCCTGACAGGTTTACCTGGACTTTTACAACTGCGCATGTGATTGTTTACAGCCCCCCAGCTGAGAGGCATGGGAAGCCTAAAACACAGAGCCTTTCAAAGAGTTAAAAGTTATTAGGGTAGTGCTGGTGGAGGATTTCATTATTGGGCCAATGCTTGTTGCTAAGTTCCCATATCTCTTATCCGCTTTGTACCTGGGAGTGCGTTAGTTAACATAGTTGAAAACAATGTAAGAAAACAAAATAGTAGCCTTGAAATTAACTACATCAGACTTTTGAGCTAATTGGTTCTTTCTTTGTTGTAATTTACTGCACCTTTGCTCCATGAGAAATGTAACTTTGTTTAGCACTTTCTGAGGCTGACATAGATTAGAAATATAAAGAAAAAACACTTTGAGGGAAAATAAGTTTTCTGGTTGAGCAGCCTTTATCAAAAGAGGGTCATAAAATGTTTCACAGGCCTCCAAGGCCAGAAGATAATGTACACAACATCATTTGTGGGAAAGGTATATGGGCCTCGCTCCAAGAAGTTTGGTCACCCCATGTCTTTTTTTTCTCTCACTTACTCTTATTTTTCAGGCTGATTCCTTGGAGCACAGAGTTCTCCTGTGTTCACTTATCTGCCTGGGTTTCTAAGACCTGAATAGGAAGATGTTCTGTGTCTTCACTCCCTTGGGAGACCGGGAGGGCACCTGTGGCCTCCGTGAACAGGGCAAACTCCTTGTCTGGGGATTTTATTGGCTTTCTATGTAAACCAAGGAATATCAGTCTCTTTCTCTCCTCTGTTTTCTTATCTACAACATTCTTTCCTTATCTCTCTCTAAATCAGTGGCCGACTCCATCCCTGCTTCGAATTACCCTGGATCCACCAGGGCTGGACCCCAGCTGCCTCTTCTTAGGCTGAGGCAGCCAGACCCACTGGTGTCCCAGGATTGTGCTGTTGGCGCACCCCCAGATGGGCTGGACCAACATAACCAGGGCCTTGAGTGTTTCCTCGGCCACCTCAGGCGTTCTCCAGCCCTCGGCCTTCCTCTACCATTTGGTGTGGTCCGCTGCTTGCTTAAGTTCCTGGGATCTTGACCAGAAACACGGGGTGTGCTGGATAAGCCAGGTGCGCTTGGCTTTCCTAAATTTGGGGGCCTCTTGACTAGGATGTGGGGAGTATCCACAGAGGAGTCAGGAAGGAAGACGGGTGGTGTGTGTACATTTTTCTTGAAAACCAAGCCTTTTCCAGGCAAACCTTCACTGTCCTCTCCAGACTTCACCTGTTCTCCTCTTCTGAAGCCAGAATCTGTGTTCCCCTTAATCCAGCTCTTGATCATCACTGCTGTGTGTTACTGGCATAATGTGGAAATTCTTTTATTGGGTAAAATTGAACTCCTTAACCAAATGATAGATTCTTAGAGAGAAAATTGGTCACCCCATGTCTTTTTTTTCTCTCACTTACTCTTATTTTTCAGGCTGATTCCTTGGAGCACAGAGTTCTCCTGCGTTCACTTATCTGCCTGGGTTTCTAAGACCTGAATAGGAAGATGTTCTGTGTCTTCACTCCCTTGGGAGACCGGGAGGGCACCTGTGGCCTCCGTGAACAGGGCAAACTCCTTGTCTGGGGGTTTTATTGGCTTTCTATGTAAACCAAGGAATATCAGTCTCTTTCTCTCCTCTGTTTTCTTATCTACAACATTCTTTCCTTATCTCTCTCTAAATCAGTGGCCGACTCCATCCCTGCTTCGAATTACCCTGGATCCACCAGGGCTGGACCCCAGCTGCCTCTTCTTAGGCTGAGGCAGCCAGACCCACTGGTGTCCCAGGATTGTGCTGTTGGCGCACCCCCAGATGGGCTGGACCAACATAACCAGGGCCTTGAGTGTTTCCTCGGCCACCTCAGGCGTTCTCCAGCCCTCGGCCTTCCTCTACCATTTGGTGTAGTCCGCTGCTTGCTTAAGTTCCTGGGATCTTGACCAGAAACACGGGGTGTGCTGGATAAGCCAGGTGCGCTTGGCTTTCCTAAATTTGGGGGCCTCTTGACTAGGATGTGGGGAGTATCCACAGAGGAGTCAGGAAGGAAGACGGGTGGTGTGTGTACATTTTTCTTGAAAACCAAGCCTTTTCCAGGCAAACCTTCACTGTCCTCTCCAGACTTCACCTGTTCTCCTCTTCTGAAGCCAGAATCTGTGTTCCCCTTAATCCAGCTCTTGATCATCACTGCTGTGTGTTACTGGCATAATGTGGAAATTCTTTTATTGGGTAAAATTGAACTCCTTAACCAAATGATAGATTCTTAGAGAGAAACAGTCTTTATTTCTTTACTTTTGCAACAGGATCTTAAAATGAAAGTGAAGCTGCTCAATCGTGTCTGACTCTTTGCGGCCCCATGGACAGCAGCCTACCAGGCTCCTCCATCCATGGGATTTTCCAAGTAAGAATACTGGAGTGCATTGCCACTTCCTTCTCCAGGAGATCTTCCCAACCCAGGGATCGAACTTGGGTCTCCCGCATTACAAGCAGATGCTTTACCATCTGAGCCACCAGGGAAGGAACAAGATCTTAAAGAGGGTCTTCATTTTGTACAACTATTACTGTGCTTCCTGCATTTCCCATGGGCGTCTCAGTTTTGGGTGTCCAAATCATTTACTTTTGAGGTGACTGCTGTGTATGATCCTCGTTGATGTTCTCTTTTTCAGTGTTAACTAGTGTCCCCACCCCAGTGTTAATTCTTCCATGGCTTTGTGGGTGGAGAAGGAAATGGCAACCCACTCCAGTATTCTTGCCTGGAGAATCCCATGGACAGAGGAACTTGGTGGGCTACAGTCCACGGGGTTGCAAAGAGTCAGACATGACTGAGCGACTTCACTTTCACTTAAATATTTCTCTAACACTGATTTTGTCAACAGCATTAAACTCTGCATTTTGGGGGCAATATATGCAATTTTACTTTGCAATTAGGGCTTGCATCTTACTTGTTTCCTGCTAACCTCCCACAGTCAGCAGAGCCTGGACAAAGACCTTTGCCACAGGGATGAGGTCAGCCTGAGACTATAGAACAAAATTGAGTGAGGGTTAAGGTTAGAATGTGGTCAGTTCATTAGTAAGTGTTTTTGTTTTATGTTGACTTTTGTGTCCTGGCACAACCTGTGAAAGCTGGTGAATTAATACTCAGTTACCAAGAACCTCCACATTGCCCTTCCGACATTTCGATGGTAATCAGAAAGCACTCTCAAAATGCAGCTGTAATTGCCAACCCCCTACCCCGCCACGGAAGGCAGCTCTGCACAACTGAGCGCCCGGTTGAGAGCTAATGAGTGGGAGTCAAAGGGCTCTGCTTCTGTTCAGTCTGAGGGAAAACTTTTTAAAAGGTGGAAATGTTAAACCCCATGGGCCGCCTTGTGAGGTAAGGAGCTCTTTTAGTATTGAAGCGAGGATGAAATGATGGGGTGGTTGTGGAGAGAGCTCCTAAGGCAGATAGGAGGAGAGGCTGAGAACTTCCAAAGCTGAAAGGCGGTGATTCCAGCTCCTCTGTGCTACAGCGCTAGCTCCTGTGGGCAGGATTGGGTTCTATTCGTTCTCGTGCCCCTCTCCAGAGCACCTCATAAGCAGTCAGAGCAACTTGGTTGTGCTGTGCTGCTTCAGTTGTGTCTCAGTCCTGTGACCCCAGTGGACTCTAGCCCACCAGGCTCCTCTGTCCATGGTGTTCTCCAGGCAGGAACACTACCTGGAGTGGGTTGCCATTTCATTTTCCAGGGGATCTTCCTGACCCAGGAACCGAACCAGAATCTCCTGCATTGCAGGCAGATTCTTTACCAGCTGAGCTATGAGGGAAGCCTAGCAACTTGGTTGATGGTTAGTGAATGAATACTGTCTGACTGGGTGCATTTAATGAATGAACCAGTTCTCATCTTCCAAATGGTCTTCAGCACCTGGCCCTTCCAGCTGTCGATTCAAGGTTACGTTTCCCCACGGGAACCAGATGGGGGATGGGGCCCTGAGGAAAGAACAGAGGTCATGAAACAGCAGCAGCTGAGCGGCTTGCACAGGGTGTTTTAAATGTGCTCAGCTCCTACTACCGTGGCTCTCAAGCTTAACTGTACGTTTAAGTCGCCCGGGAACTTTTTTGAAAAAGTAGTAATGTGTGTATCTCACCTCTAGAGACTCTGGTTTAATTGGTCTGTGATGCTGGGCACCACTTTTCAAAGCTCCCTAGGTGGTTCTAATGCACAGTCAAGGTGGAGAACCACTAAGTGCCTGGGGATTTACATCTATTTTCTCATTTAATCCTCACAGGAACTCGCAAGTTAGCTCACTGCTTCTCAGAGAGTGGTCCTGGAGCAGCGGCACCCTCTTGAGAGCTTGTGTTAGAAATGCAAATTCTCAAGCTTCACTCCAGATTTGAGGGTGCGCCGAGGTCTGTGCTTCAGTTGCCCGCCAGGTGACTCTGATGTGCGCTCAGGCTGAGAACCGTGGAGGTGCTAGCGGCCCTCCTCAGATGAGCCAGATGGGTGCAGTCAGTAGCCAAGGTCTCAGGGATGGTAAGGTTCACCACGAGGATTTATTTTTATTTATTTGGCTGCACCGGATCTTAGATGACACACGTAGGCTGTTCCTTTGGTGCGCAGGCTTCTCTCTAGTTGTGGCAAACGAGCTCAGTTGCCACGTGGCACGTGGGATCTGAGTTCCTTGACTAGAGATGCAACCTGCATCCCCTACATTGGAAGGTAGATTCTTAAGCATTGGCCCACCAGGGAAGTCCTCACGGCAGAGATTTAAATCCAGGTGTATGGCCGTGTAGACACCACACTGCTGTGGGGAAGTGACTGGTTTCTCTTGCGGGCCCTGGGTTGATGATTCTTTCTCTTTCTCTTTGCTTGATGCCAACACATAGCTCCATCTGGAGCCCAATTGCTATTGTCCTGGGGAAGCAAAGGGCAGAACATCCCAGGATTCATTCTAAAACAGTTTTATTAGGTGCTTAAAATAGCTTCTAAAATAGCTTGGGGACTGGAACAGAGCTGCAAATAACATTTACAAAGTTGTGTGTGTTTGTGCAAACACATGGACATGCACATGTGCACACAGCTTGTGTGTGCGTGCATAGTGGGTCGGAGAAGTTGAGGAATTGGGAAAGGGGTCTAAAGGAGAAATAGAAGTAGGATGGCTCTAGTCTACTCGGGATTAAAGAGAAGGGCTTCAGCCTGGGTTTCCCAGGGAACTTGGGTGAATCCTGTGCCTTCCCTGGGAACATGCTTGTCGGATGGGTGCTGCTCAGCGGCTGAGTGAGCTCTCCTGGGGCTCTCAGGGCTGGGGGGCCCAGGGAGCTGAAGTAGGGGTGCTGTGGAGTTCCAGGGAGCTTACAGGTTTTGATGAATTGAAAGCTTGACGCTTTGATTGGTTAGGGGCAGACAGTGTTTGCAAAAGAAAATGCTGAGAATTCACTTCATCTTCTTCATTTTAAAGGAATTGTCTATATGAGGAAATCTGAATCCATTTAGTTTACGAATCCACCTTCCAGTGCAGGGGATGCAGGTTCAATCTCCAGTCAAGGAACTAAGATCCCACATTACACGGCAACTGAGCTCGCTTGTTACAACGAAAGAGAAGCCTGCACACTGAAGGATGGGGGATGTCCATCAGTCTAATCCTCCCGGACAGACCCACACGTTGTCGGTGGCCCTGTTTCCTGTGGTAACTCCCAGCAAAAGGCCTACAGCTGTGAGTGGGACTCTGGGACCCTCTAATGCAGTAATCCTTGGTCTTTCTGGATTTGGGGCCCATTTCAGTCTTACTAAATCCAAGTTGCCCTTTCTCCAGAAAATGTCACATATTCATGTGCACAGAAAAATTTGCCAGCCTTTCACAGTGGCCCATGGACTCTCCAAGTCTATCTGTGAATGACTGACTCTATCGGAGGGCTCTGAGGAGAGTGCCCATCCATCTCCCAATGGCTGAGTCCAGCCCTGAGTGGAGAGATCCGGTCCCTCTCCTCCTCTCAGTGTGAAATGCACAGAGATATAATGATATTGAGGCCATTAGAAGGCAGGGGTCTAGGCCAGGGGACTCTGGGAGGCTGGCTTCAGCTGAAGGAGGTGGACTCTGCCATGCCCTGGCCTCCAAGCCCCATAGCTGGGCACTGCCCCCGCATGGCCCTCTCGGCCGTGGCTCCGCTGCCTGGGTCAGCCCACCCCGTGGTCCTAGAGCCCATCTGTGGGCTGTTGCTCCTGCACACCACTCACCAGCTCCTGTGAACCAGTCAGTACAAGGGACTCCATCTCCTCTCTCCTCTGCAGTCAGTACCTGGTAATGTCCATCCAGCTTCGCCCCCCGCCCCCATCCCTAGAGGAGCACACGTCACTCCATGTTTGGGATGTAGAGCACGGTGTGGGTAGGTGAACAGAGCATGGGAATTCAGAATTAGAAGACCGGGTTGAAATTCCCATTCTGCCTTTATTGGTTGTGAGACCTTGGGTAAGCTTAAATTTTCCAAGTCTCAGTTTCCTTACCTGTAAAATGGGAATAATAATCACATCTGTACAGCACAGCTCACTGTGACTAAGAGCAAGAGAAAAACACATATCAATGAGCTCAGTAATAGGCCACCACATACTGCACTGTTCTGGTCACGTAGGTGAGCCTGAGTCCTTTCTGCCCTCGGCTGAGAACCTGATGCTTTTTGAGTCCTGAGGGTAGCAATGAAGGAACGAGGGATCGCTCCTTAGTGTCTCCTCAGCCAACTGGTGTTTTCTTGTTGCCAAGGGAGCTGCCATTTCCAACACTGGCTCTTTGGCTCTAAGACGTTCACAAGCAAGATAAGCGGGTCTCTTTTTGTGCACGGTAGTGGTGGGGCTATGGCAGAGGGAACTCTGGGTTCCCCGGCTGGGGACTGCAGGAAAGGAAACCGGCGGGGCACAGGGGCCTGGAGTGTGTGGTGGAGACGGGCAGTGGAGACACTAGTCGACGGCTGTGGCGGGCAGTGCAAGGTCGCCAGGAGCAGAGCCAGCTTTTGGATGAAGGTGAAAGGAAAATGGCTCAAGAGGACACTGTGGTATGAGGATGATGTGGGCCACTGGGTCAGAAGAGGGCCAGGGGGACCATGTTTCCTAACGGATGCTATAAAACGGGCACAGGGGCCAGAGGAGGCAGTAAGAGGACTCTTGCCACCTAGGTGTCTGCTTGGTGCGCTGCTTGGCTCAAAGTGGAGCCTGTGGCGCATTCCTGACTTGGCCAGCCAATGTCGGAGCTCAGACGAAAAGGAAGCTTGTGGGCAAAGGCTGCTCTGGATGTGATTCTGATCAACAGAGAACTGACTGATGAAGAGAGACAACAGAACCTCCAGGGGAAGCTAGTGTGGAATTTTAGAGTTCACCATATCTAAGGATGCCGAGGGAGAGGGGGCAAAATCAGACTCCCGGGTTTCTAAAAGGCATGTTCCAAAAATTTTCCAGAAAAGAATTAGAAGCTGTGGTTGATTCTCAAGAGAATATAGTTCAAGAGGTTTTAAAACTGAAGGCCTGACAATAAAGCCACAAATTATCCTGAGTTTAAAAAGAAAAAAGAGGGCAGCATCTAAAAATAGATGTGGCTGCACAGAGAGTTCTCTCAAATCCGCACACAGATTTTAGAAGTTTCCGTGTTCTGGAAATCTATTGACATACTTTAAAAGTACATATATTTGAATATAGTAGAGCAGCAGTTACGGCAGAGTTTTTTGGAATTAGCATTTGAATCCTGACTTTGCCACCTACTAGCTGTGTGACCTTGGATAAGTCCTTCAGTTTTTCTGAGCTCTGGTATCTAAATTTGTGAAAAGGGGGTAATCGCACCCACTTTATTTATTTAAATGTTTACCTCTTTCTCTTCGGCTGCTGGGTCTTAGCTGGACGAGGGCCTGCTGTAGCTGTGGAGCGCCGGCTTCTCCCTGCGGCGGCATCTCTTGTTGAGTGGCACGGGCTCTGCGGCGTGTAGGCGCTCTTGTTGCGGCTCACACGCTCTACAGCCTGGACCTCAGTAGCTGTGGTGCAGGGCTGGTTGCCCCAAAGCATGTGGAATGTTCCTGGACCGGGGACTGAAACCATGTCCCCTGCATTGGCAGGTGGGTTCCTAACCACTGGACTACCAGGGAAGTCCTGTACCCACTTCATAAGGCAGCTGTGACTGAAATGAATTGGTCCGTCAAAATCGCTACTAGAGAGGCTGCTGCTGCTGCTAAGTTGCTTCAGTCGTGTCCGACTCTGCGCAACCCCATGGACTGCAGCCCACCAGGCTCCTCCATCCATGGGATTTTCTAGGTGAGAGTACTGGAGTGGGGTGCCATTGCCTTCTCCACTAGAGTGGCTAGCATATGGTAAATGCTCAGTGTTAGCCATTATTACCATTCTATAAAAAAACACAAAACACTTTCAATCAAAGGGCATCTGTAAAAGGATAGCCCAAATGGGTAACAGTTGTACTAGGAAGGAGGCTAGGGATGTGTGTGGCACCTATGAGGAACACACAAGGGTTCTTTGGGTAAAACCATCCAGAAGGAAGGTAGACTTCAGGCCTGGAACAGCCAATGGGTTGTCATCGCATCGCTTCTGCAGTGTTTTTGCAACACTCCACGGCAGTGCGTTGTCAGGGAACGGGCAGGATAAGGACTCCCGCCTCTGCTGTTTCTCCCTTGGAATGACTAACGTGCTTGAATGGTAAACATAATTAAGATGGAATTAGAGGCCAGTGAAGATCATCCCTCACTACCTTGTGTAAATTCCAGTCTCTGTTATGACGCAGGCACTGGCAGAACTAGCAGACTTGATGGTGGAGCCTTGACCTACGTGAGCTGCCCTGAAGAGTCACAGGGAGAATGAGAGGGGTCAGGTCAGTTCAGTCGTTTGCGACCCCGTGAATCGCAGCACACCAGGCCTCCCTGTCCATCACCAACTCCCGGAGTTCACTCAGACTCACGTCCATCGAGTCAGTGACGCCATCCAGCCACCTCATCCTCTGTTGCCCCCTCTCCTCCTGCCCCCAACCCTCCCAGCATCAGAGTCTTTTCCAATGAGAGGGGTCAGGAGCCTGCAAAAGAGTAAATGAGGCTTTGATTATCAAAAATGAGGGAAAGGATCGACTTAGGAAATGGGCACATTAGTGTGCGTCTCTGCCAAAGTTCTAGAAGCAATGTTTAAGCTGAGGCCATCGCTGCTGTGGCCTCTCTGCGCTGTCCTTGGCCTCCCCACACGCCTGTGACCTGAGGAACCACGTGAGTCAAATCCGGCCATGTCTGCTCAGCTCCATCCGGAGTCTCCCCTCTCACTGGAAGGAAGACTGAGTCCTCACAGGAGCTTAGGAGGCCCAGCCCCACTGCCAGGCTATTCCCTTCCCTCAGGGCTCACAGTTCCTCTCCCTCCGCCCTCCTCCTTGCTCTGGGCTTTCTGCTTGCCTTCTCCGTTGGGACCACTCTTCCTCCAAGATAACTGGTTGGTTCCCTCCCCCAAGGCGTTGCTCAAACGTCAGCTTCTCAGCAAGGCCTTTCCTGAGCCCTCCAATGTAACCTCCCCACCCCAATTCATTCTCTTCCCTGACAACAAGCTTTTCTCCATGGTATTTGCTACTACCCAAAAGGCTACATATTTTTATCTATCCTGTTCATCAACTTCCTTCACTCACTAAAATGCAAGGTTTATGGGCTCCGAGAGTTTATCTGCATCCCCAGTTGCTCGAACTGGGTCAACTGCACAGTCATGTTCATTAAATGTTGGTCGATGGGAAGACAGACAGGAGAACAGCAGGAAAGAAGGTGGCTGGTATGCTGAGAAAGAGGTCACTAGACCAGCATGACCAACCATTCCAGTTTTCCCAGGACAGAGAGTTTCTGAAACAAGGGAGTTTCAGTGCTGAGGGCAGGAAAGACCCAGTTGGTTGTTCTACGCTAGATCAGCCCCCCTCACTGACTCCTGAACATGGGGACTAGTCTGACAGCTCGCAGCACTGCCTTCCATGCACTCTCTCCTTGTGTTGGCAGAGCCTCCCTTGAAGTCGGTCTCGTGGGAGAATCAGGGACGTGGGCTGCAAGAGGGTGTGTTTAAGTGGTTTGTAGTTGGCTGAGCATCTCAGATGTGTTGGTGGATGGGTCCATGCTGTGGGAACGCCACTGTGGTGAGCCACAGAACCATATCCTGGCCTGCATCTTCACCATCTGGGCCGTGGATGAGGACAGAGAAACAAGGTCGGATCCTGCAGAGGCATGTCCTAGCCAGTGACAACCCACACCGTCAGCAAGTCTGAGCTGGCTTTGGAAATCATCTCAATAGATGGAAATGATAGGCCCAGTGTAACAACCTGAAATTCAAACAGTGACAAATACTGCTTTCTATTTAGCATTTTTTTAAAAGCAGTCTGAAATATCCAGAAAAGACCAGGCTAAATAGCCACTTTGTTCGTCTTAACCCCAGCATGCTTAGTCACCTACACACCAGTCCAGTTGAAAAGCTAAGACTTTGAATGGCACTCAGGTTGCATTAATAGACATACAGGGCGTGAGTCCCACTGTCCTCCCACTTGGTTGCAATACACCTGAGCCGCGTGCCTGGCTCTGTACCAGGCTAGAGGCTCTCATTTGACCAGTTACTAGCTCTTCCAGGACAAGGCAACCCCAAAGTGTCCATCCCTCCCCTTCCCAGCTGGCTTCAGCCTGGCAGCATCAGCTCTCTTTCCAGGAGAAAAGAGGCCACTCACCCCCATCCTTCCTCAGCTCACCTAACTTCTCTGGGGGGCAGCCACATACTCAGGACCAGGAAATTCAGTTGAGACTCGGGTTAAATCACCATAATGCCTTTCCCCCCAGAAGAAGGAGTTCACTTTCAAGGACTCAGTGCAGGAAACTCCCGAGGACATGGAGCCAGAGCAGGGCTCCATGCCTGTAACTCAGGAGACTTTGGGAAAGGAAGGTAGCAAAGATGTTTTTTATCTTCTAGCCTTTCTGCCCTCCAGCCCCAGGCACCTTTACAAGCATTTGCACTTGCAGGATCTGAGGTGTGCTGGGGTCACTTTTGGGGTTGCTACGACTGAGCCTGAGCCTTAGAGGCATTCTGGGTGGGAGTTCTGAGGTGGCAAAGGAGGTGTTGCTGGGAGAGGGCTGCAGGGCTCCCAGGGCTCTGGGTGCTTATATAACGGACCAGCACCTGGACTCTCCTTGCCATGTGGGCCCGTCCGGAAGGTATCACCTGCCCTTCATCCTAGACAGAGGAGGTGTTGACTTCTGACTTCCGTTTTCCGAGATCAATGCAGGTGAGCTTATGGATCATGGAGGATGAACCCTAACCAGCAATGAATAGGCTGCCCCGAACTTGGCTATGACGGTCCTGAAGCTTTCCCAGCTCCCACCCCTAAAGAGGGCTTCCATTGTGGCTCAGCTGGTAAAGAATCTGCCTGCAAAACAGGAGACCTGGATTCGATCCCTGGGTTGGGAAGATCTGCTGGAGAAGGGAAAGGCTACCCACTCCAGTACTCTGGCCTGGAGAATTCCATGGACTATATAAACCATGAGGTCGCAAAGAGTTGGACACTGACTGAGCAACTTTCCTTTTCACTCTCCCCTAGGAACATGTAAGTTGTGCATGGGAAAGAGCACATGTGGGTGGAGCCTGCTGACTCAGGGCAATGGGCTGGCCTTTTGAAACGAAGCTGCATAGCCCCACAGAAGAGGGGAGAGCATCCAATGGACCAGCCTCCAACCCCCACTTCTCCTGCAACCCTCTCACAGGGCTATAACCTATACCACTGTCTAGGAAAGAAAAAAAACAAACAAAAAACCACTGGGACCTGGAGGAAGCAAAACATTGCAGCCACCCCAGGTTGGAGCTCTGTGGTTCTCCAAGTGTGGCCCCTAGACCAGCAGCATCAGCATCACCTGAAAGCTTGTTAAACATGCACTCTCAGGTCCCACCCAGACCTGGATCAGAAGCTCTGGGGGTGGGACCAGCCTCCGTGCTGACCCGGCCCTCAGGTGACTCTGATGCAGGCTGGCGTGTGAGAACCCTTCTGTCCGAGAAGAAGAAGTCTTCTAAACTGGCTTTTTGCTGAAGGTCTTCAGAGAACCCTACTGTCTTTGTGTTCACTGGGAGAGGGGCATCACCCCCTGAGTTGGGTGAGGGCTCTTTCTTGTGTCCGTGGGGTCGGAAGCTCTGGCTACTGGTCTGGCTTCCAGTTGCGTCTATATTTGCAACCTTGAGGGTGACTTAAAGCCCACTTCCTTCATGTCTGCTAACTGTGTCTGTAACACTGGAGTCCTCAGGTTCACATGTGGCTTCTCTTCTGTCTCAAGAGACCCATCTCAGAAACAAGGGCTGTTTGGCAGCCTCTTGCTCTGGAACCCCCACTGGCTGGCCACGGCAGCCCCCTCCCCTCAGCTCTTCTGCTTTTCCAACAGTTTCTCTTCACATTGGATCCTAAGAAGTTGATCCATCGAAAAAAAATACTGCAAAAGCAAACCTGGCTCATTGCAAATTATACTGAAATGGGCTGGGAAGATAGATGCTGCAGTCTCTTAGAGCCCTCCCGCTCAGACCCTCCATCACCCCCACAGACCCCCCCTGCCCCAGTGAGCCAAAGTCCTTGCTGTCTTCACGATTTGAAATTCTCTGCGTGACTCTGCCTCTTGGGTTGGTTTAATTAGAAATAGGCTGGGAAGTGCTTCCTGTGTACTGGCATGTTAATTGCTTATCACAGAAAAGGAAGGGGTGACAGTGTGTGGTGACGGAGATTTCCGCTGTCGCCATCTCCAGACTCTTCTCCGGTTTTCTCTCCGTCTCACTCCACTTTCCTCTCCTGGCAGCCTCTCTTGCGCTCCATCCCCAGATCTCCTGCTCAGTTACAGGGCTCTCTGGGGAGCAGTCCAGAGGCGCCAGCCGGTCAGACTCCAGACCTGCGGGGCAAACCGCGCCTCTAGCTCCTAGCTCCCCGACTCCCTCATCCCCCCAGCCCTCCTGTCACCCTCAGGCTCCAAGGGGACTCGGAACTCAGAGTTCTGTGGTTACGCTCAGTATGTGAATGACCGCTTCTCTTTTGTTCCCTTCCCCTCCCCTTATTATTGTTATTCTTATTTATTTTTATTTTTTACAAAACAGGAGCAAAACGGAGTTGAGGGGAAGTGACACGTTTCTCCACGAAGGTACAAAATTGCCTACAGAAAGTCACTGTCAGTGCAAGCCAGCTGCCAGGCAGAGCCGTTCCTGGGCATCCCTCTTCCACGCGCCCTTTCAGTCCAGCGAGGCCCGGGGGCCCACGTGGGGCGCAGCTCCCCCCCAGGTGGGGAAGAGAAGCCTTCAGCCCTTGCCCAGGGTGGGGGAAGGAGCAAGCAACTGAGACTGCACAGAGACAGGAAAGAGGAGGCGGTGCCTCCTGTGGGCCGGGGGGCCTGGGGACGCAGGCAGGGGACATCCAGGCAGAGGCCCAGGGCTTTCCAGGCACAAAGCCAACCGGGGAGGTAAGTGTTCACTGGGAGAGGGGCATCACCCCCTGAGTTGGGTGAGGGCTCTTTCTTGTGTCCGTGGGGTCGGAAGCTCTGGCTACTGGTCTGGCTTCCAGTTGCGTCTATATTTGCAACCTTGAGGGTGACTTAAAGCCCACTTCCTTCATGTCTGCTAACTGTGTCTGTAACACTGGAGTCCTCAGGTTCACATGTGGCTTCTCTTCTGTCTCAAGAGACCCATCTCAGAAACAAGGGCTGTTTGGCAGCCTCTTGCTCTGGAACCCCCACTGGCTGGCCACGGCAGCCCCCTCCCCTCAGCTCTTCTGCTTTTCCAACAGTTTCTCTTCACATTGGATCCTAAGAAGTTGATCCATCGAAAAAAAATACTGCAAAAGCAAACCTGGCTCATTGCAAATTATACTGAAATGGGCTGGGAAGATAGATGCTGCAGTCTCTTAGAGCCCTCCCGCTCAGACCCTCCATCACCCCCACAGACCCCCCCTGCCCCAGTGAGCCAAAGTCCTTGCTGTCTTCACGATTTGAAATTCTCTGCGTGACTCTGCCTCTTGGGTTGGTTTAATTAGAAATAGGCTGGGAAGTGCTTCCTGTGTACTGGCATGTTAATTGCTTATCACAGAAAAGGAAGGGGTGACAGTGTGTGGTGACGGAGATTTCCGCTGTCGCCACCTCCAGACTCTTCTCCGGTTTTCTCTCCGTCTCACTCCACTTTCCTCTCCTGGCAGCCTCTCTTGCACTCCATCCCCAGATCTCCTGCTCAGTTACAGGGCTCTCTGGGGAGCAGTCCAGAGGCGCCAGCCGGTCAGACTCCAGACCTGCGGGGCAAACCGCGCCTCTAGCTCCTAGCTCCCCGACTCCCTCATCCCCCCAGCCCTCCTGTCACCCTCAGGCTCCAAGGGGACTCGGAACTCAGAGTTCTGTGGTTACGCTCAGTATGTGAATGACCGCTTCTCTTTTGTTCCCTCCCCTCCCCTTATTATTGTTATTCTTATTTATTTTTATTTTTTACAAAACAGGAGCAAAACGGAGTTGAGGGGAAGTGACACGTTTCTCCACGAAGGTACAAAATTGCCTACAGAAAGTCACTGTCAGTGCAAGCCAGCTGCCAGGCAGAGCCGTTCCTGGGCATCCCTCTTCCACGCGCCCTTTCAGTCCAGCGAGGCCCGGGGGCCCACGTGGGGCGCAGCTCCCCCCCAGGTGGGGAAGAGAAGCCTTCAGCCCTTGCCCAGGGTGGGGGAAGGAGCAAGCAACTGAGACTGCACAGAGACAGGAAAGAGGAGGCGGTGCCTCCTGTGGGCCGGGGGGCCTGGGGACGCAGGCAGGGGACATCCAGGCAGAGGCCCAGGGCTTTCCAGGCACAAAGCCAACCGGGGAGGTAGGCGGCTCTAGCCAGAGTCCTTCCGGCTCCTTGGAGCTGCTCCTCAGAATGGCAGCAGAGGTGCCCCCAGAAGGTGAGGGCGGTTCCTGGAGGCTGCAGGGGCACCCCCTGGGGCTCGAAGCTGGTTGTCTCAGTTCAGCTGCCAGGCCTCAAGCATGTGGGTCCAGGTCAATTTCCTGGCCGGGCATCTGGCCCAGTTGCTTCCCTTTTGGTAAAAAGTAGTCCGAGTTATTTCTCTACTGCCGAGAACAGGCTGAGCTTCAGGAATTCTGTGACGATGGTGGGGACTGAGTCTCCCCTTCAGAGGACCTGGGCGACTTCCTCCCTGGATTCCAGCGCAGGACGAGGGGTGCTGACACCACCCGGGTGGAAGGGGTGCTCCAGCCCCAGAAAGCCCAGACTGGGAGCAGAGGCCGCCCACCCACACCCTGCCTGGGCTGGCCAGCGCCAAGGTGGACTGCCAGCCCGGCTGCCAGCAGGAGGACGGCGAGAGCCAGGACGGCTATGAGCCCGGGCCGGTCCGCTAAGCCTCTGCGGCAAGACGCGGCCTCTGTAGTCCTGGCCCACACACAGGCCAACTGGGTGTGGGCATCTGCGAAGGCCACCTGAGGCAGGCCCAGTACTCTGTGGCCTGAAGGAGGCGCGTGATATTGTAGCTGTGGGTGCCCCGTGGCAGGCGGGCCCGCGCGGTGGCCCTGTGGCCCTGGAGGGTGGAGGCGCTGGCCCAGGTGAGGTTGGTAGAGACTGTGTTGGGTGGGGAGACCCAAGACAGCAGGATGTGGTAGGGGTGGGTCTCCTGAACCCGGAGCTCCAGCCCCCACCCCTTGTCTCTGCCATGTTGCAGGGGGGCCCGGCCGACAACCACACTAACCGTCTTCGTGTCGGCCCCGACCAGGTTCTGGGCCACACAGGTGTACAGCCCTGCTTCTTGTGCTGTCACCCTCCGCAGCTCCAGCGTCCCCTCGGGGTACACCCGGTACTTGCGGCCCGCCCAGGCAGCCGGCAGCCTAACTCCAGCGGGGGTGACCCAGTAGATCTCGGGCTCGGGCTCCGCCAGCGCACGGCAGTGCAGCAGCAGGCTGCCTCCGCTGGCCACCTGGAGGCGTGGGGGGAAGCTGCGGGGGGAGATGAGGGGCAGGCAGTGGTCCGTCATCTCCCGGAAGGCCACCTCCCGCACTGGGAGGCGCTGAAGGTCCGGGGGCTCAGCACACAGTGTGGACTGGGGCTCGATGAAGCGGACACGGGTGCTGGTGGCGTTAGCCCAGCGGATGACACAGTCGCAGCGGATGGGGTTGCCATGGAGACCCACCTCCTGCAGGTTGGGCAGGGACTCCACAGTCTGCTGGTGCAAGGCACTGAGAGCATTGTTGTTGAGCATGAGGGTCTCCATCTGGGGCAGGTGGCGGAAGGCTCGGGGGTGGATGAATGAGAGCCGAGGGTTGTTGGTGATGTCCAGCTTGGTCAGCTCGGGCAGGTTGACCAGGGCAAATTTGTCGATAGAGACCAGCTCCTCCATGTTGTTCAGCCCCAGCTCCTTGAGGTGCAGCATGTTGGCAAAGTCCCCGGGCCCCACCCGCTGGAGTGGGTTCTTGTTCAGGTCTAGGAACTTGAGCCCCGGCACCTGCTCCAGGCCCGCCGGGGCACACGGGCCAGCCGGTTGTCATAGAAGGAGAGGCTCTCGAGGCTTTGCAGCCCCTCCAGGGCATAGTCAGAGATCTCCCGCAGGTTCATGCCCGCCAGCACCAGGCTGCGCAGGTTGGCCAGGGGCCGGAAGTTCATGTCCAAGATGGCATCCACCTTGTTGCCGCCAATCATGAGGATCTCCAGGCTGGGCAGCATCTCGAACCAGCGGTTGTCAACGGCCCGCAGCAGGTTGGAGTTGAGGTGTAGCCGTAGGAGGTTGCTGAGCCCCGCGAAGGCCCTGGGGGCGATGCGGTAGAGCTGGTTGTGGTTGAGATAGAGTTCCTGCAGGCTGGCCAGCCCTGCGAAGCTGTGGTCCTCCAGCCGGGTCAGCTGGTTCTCCTCCAGGTGCAAGCTCAGCAGCTGGGGCAGGGCACGGAGATCACAGTCTCGGGGGTCTGAGAAGCTGTTCTGGGACAGGTCCAGCTCCGTGAGATTGGCCAGGTACCCCAGTTCACCCTGGTCCACGCGGACGATGCTGTTGCTCTGCAGAAGCAGGGTCTGCGTGCCTGCAGGCAGCGCTGGGGGGACGGCCGTCAGGAATAGGTCATTGCAGTCCACGGTGGTGGCCTCACGGTAGGACGATCGGGGGGTATACCAGGGCCGGATCTGGCAGGCACACCCAGGGGGGCAGGGCACGTGCCAAGCTACCACGGGCACAGTGGCAGTGGCACCAGCCACCCATGCCAGCAAAAGGGGGGCCACGAGGAGCCTCATGGTGGAGCTGCAGGGCAGGGGACCATCCACAAGAAGAGTCTGGCGTCCCAGTGCTCTTGGCGGCTCAGCAGCCAGGCCAGGACCCAGGGAACCACCCCCCCAGGGCAGTCATCCTAGGCGGGGATGGGAGGGCACCATTTCCTGCCCTCCTGGGAATAGCGCTCCATCCTGGTCTACAGGTGCCGGGTCTGCTCACTCGTCAGGGCAGCCTGGAAGGGGAGGATGCAGAGTTAAGGAGGGTTCAAAGGACCCGAACTACCCCTTCCTCCCGCGTCTCCCCCGTTAGACCAAAGGACAAGATGAGCCAGGGCTCCTGAGTTCCATCGTGCAACCCTTCAGCTTTGTTGTCCTTTTCTCCCATCTGCTGGGGGAGGGACTGGGAGTCTTCAGGGAAGGAGCAAGAGATTGAGCCTTGGAAGCTTCCGGGAAGGTGTGTGTGTGTGTGGAGGAGAGGAGGTGGCTGGAATTGCTGTCACGTTCAGAGTCCTGAGCCCAGAGAGACGAGAAGATTTTCCAGCCTGCCTCTCTTCTCTCCTCACTCCCTCCTCGGCTCACTGAGTAAATGGGAAATAAAGTGATAGCTTTCAGACATCTCTCTGAACAGTGTGGGTAGAGGGTCGCAGAGCCAAATGTAGCTTCTCAATTCCAGGGTAAGCTCTTAAGACTTTGAAAGTTGAAAGGCAGTGGGCCCCAACCCTGTTGCCCAGGCTAGCTGGGGCAGTGGGGTGGTCGTCTAGGGTCTGTTTAGGCTCTGCTGGGATGGAGGCCGGCTTTGTTTTTTGCCAGCTTCCCTACCTGGAGGTAGCGGTTTTCCCTTCCCCAGAAGTCTGGCCAAGCTGCTGGGAGGAGTTGAGTTTAGGCCTGGGCCTGAGCTCTTCAGTCCTGCAGGGAAGACCTTAGGTGGCCTGGCCTCTGCGCATTCTCCTAGCTTTGGCCACCGTACTGACTCACTGCAGTCAATATTCTGGGCCAAAGTTACCCTCAACCTTCACCTGTCTCCACCTCATGGTCTCCCAGACAACTTCCACTTGTTCTTGAAAACTCAACCTAAGGCCAGTCACCTCCTACAGAAAGCTGCTTCTCACCCTCTGCACCCCTGGAATGCTAAGGGCCTGGCTCCTGCACTCCCAGTGCCCTCTGCTTTCTTCCATCACAGCCCTGATCACACCATGCGGAAATGTCTCTCCCAGCTGAGGACCTGTCTCACTCATCATCATGCTTACAGCCCAGGGCAGGGGCCCAGGGAGGGTTTATCATATAAGTCAGTCTCTGTAGTCCCTGGAGAAGGAAATGGCAACCCACTCCAGTGTTCTTGCCTGGAGAATCCCAGGGACAGCAGAGCCTGAAGCGACTTAGCAGCAGCAGCAGCAGCAGCAGCAGCTGTAGTCCCAGGGCTCCTTTCCCCAGAAGGCTGGGTCCTTACCCCTACCCCCATCTAGAATCCCAGCCACGGCTGTTCCTCCTTTGAAGGCATGGACAATCCAGTCTAGATTCTCTGGAACCCAGGGCCCGGCTGCATCACCCTTGATGCAAGTCCAGCCTTGGCCTAGAACCAAGATGGGGAACTAGAGGACACCTCCAAGCCCATCTGACTCCCGAGTGAAGGTCTGATTGGGTAGTTTTCCAGCTGGAGGCGTCAGGGGAGCACACGGTTACTAAACACCTGCAATTTGCCAGGACCCAAGACTGTGCATGTCTTATCTCACTTAACCATCATAAAGATTCTATAAGATATGCATTGATACTTCCAGTTTCCAGATGAAGAAACTGAGGGTCAGAGATGGTTGAAGAGTTTGGCTCAAGCCACACTGCTGCCAAGTGGGAAGAGCCAGGAATCCAGAGGGTGTGCCTCTTACACTGTTCTTCTCTGCCCCACATCTGGCCCTACCCAATCCGGGGCACCCTGAGCTGCCCTGGCCGCTGCAGCAGCAGGCTGGGTGCCCATTTGTGTCCCCCGAGGAGATGACTACTTGCCAGGGAGCTATGGGAAGCTGGGAGGTGCCTCTCCGTTGGCCAGAGGCATTCTTTGCCTTCCTCCCACTTTCAGGATGCTGGGGCTGGGAGGGGAGCAGTTGGAGGCCTCCTCCGAGCAGGGGAGCAGCATGCCTGTTTACATTTGACTACTTCCCACCTTCCTCTGCAGCTATTTCTGAAGGTGGGAAAAACAACATGACTTAAAATGCACAGAGGTTTTGCGTGGGGGGGTGTGTGTACACTGACACGTAAAACTCAGGGCAAACAAACACACGTGTACAAAAACAGGCACACCTCCATCCACGTGCAGAGGGGAGCCAGGGGAACTCAGCCGCCCAGGCCGGTGAGTGGAGGTCAGGAGGAGGGGTGAGGACTCTGCAGTGTGCTGTGTGGGTGCAGAGGAAGCAGAGCTGTTCCTGTCGTGGGGCTAGGACTGTGATCGTGCTCCACAGGCGCACCAGAGGCCTCTGCTTCTTGCCCAGGCCTGACTTGAGAGAGCACTACCTACCAGCAAACAGATCTGTTACTTACCACTTCCTACCAGAGCACTTTGGGAAAAGCTGTTGACTTTTCTGAGCATCTGTTCCTTAGTGCAGAATGAGCTCGTCATTAGGATTGAAGGAGCTGAGTGCGTACACACAGAGCTCAGTAAGTCTTAGTTCTCTGCATCCCCCAGGATGGGGAGGCACCCCAGCTCCAGGACTTCTTAGAGGGGATAGAAGTTGGATCCTAGGACTTAACCAGTCCCGATGAAGCTTGCCCATTGTGGGCCTGGTGTCATCCCCAGGTGGGATGGGGAGCTGGGGGCAGAACTAAATGCCACACCTTTAAGAATGCCACTACGGCAGGACCAAAAATGATTAGGAGAGCCCAAGACAGCTCTGAGGAAAGAGAAGGCTGCAGTGGGTGGAGAGGGCCCTGAGGCCCTGACTGAGTCCCAGCCTCCTCCTCCAGCGCCTCTGTCCTGGCGCCTCTTTCTGCTGATGCACAATGGTGTGAAGCCACTTAAAAGTTCATTTAAAATGTTCAGAGACATGCCTTTCCCTCTACCCCAGGCTCACCCTCCTCCTTGCCCCGTGGCTGGGCTTGGGGGTGAGCCGGCATCTAGAGAGGGACAGTGGCTAGATGCCTCATGTTCACATGAACCTCTTGCCCCAATGCTTAGCAAAGACAAGTCCTCCCCATCGCTGCTGAGCTCACAGCCCCTTCCAGGATAAAACTCAGAGCTGCCCACTCACCTGCCATCACCACTTAAGGCTGTCTTGCACATGGCCCACTCATGCAGGCTTGATTAGCAGTTTCTGCCGGGAGCTGCAGAGAAAGCTAATTGTCTTTTATCTATAATCTCCCCGGGTGAGCAAGAGTTCAGATCATTGTGTGTATACTTTCCTCAAGAGCTGGATTTCAAGCTCTTGGTGGCAGGGGCCGTGTTGTGCATGTTTTTGCGTCTCCATGGTGCCAAGTGTAGGACTGAGTGTGCAGAGGGTACCAGTGAGTGGATATAGTGAAGTATGTAATTCTATCAATCCTGTGTGCAGGCAGAGAAGGAAGAGATTATTTAGTCTCTGCAGCACAAGCAACTGAGACACCTAGAGGTTAAGTGACATGTCGGAGTTTACATGGCTTCAGACGTGGTGGGGTCAGAATTCAAACCCAGGTCTCTGACTCCATAACCTGCCTCCCTGGCCCACGGCTCACTGACGTGGGGGGTCAAGCCCAAGAGAAGAGAGGAGCAAAGCTTCTTTTGGAAAAGCTGGTTCTGTGAGCCCTGACGGACCCCTTCTTCCAGGCACCTCCTCTGGACCTAGCAGAAATTATGGAATGGACTCCACACACTTCCCACTGAACCCCGATCCTTGGCAAAGCACCGAATGAAGAATTCTGGAGAAGCTGGCGTCAGGGGCAGAGCGGACCTTCTCCTGTTTCTCTGGCTAAGCACAGCCGAGGGCTCCTGCCAGCAGACAGCGCCGCTCCTCCAGATGGCCGTGGGTGCAGAGCAGCTCTGTCCCCGCCCCACCCCCGCCTCCTTGCAGCCCAGCCCCCCTGGGCTGGGAGCCCTCAGGTGGGAGGAGCAGCAGGCAGTGATCGATGGCCTGGCCTTCACTGCAGCTTCAGTGCCAGGGCCCCCTGAGCTGCAGAGACAGATGGGCAGCATAATTGAGTGTAGCGCTGATAAACTCCGGCCTCCTCACCAGCAGATAAGCTCTGGGTGGGGGGACATGAGGGGCCGGGGGAGGGGGGCAGTGCTCCATCTGTACACCTGGCCCCTGAGAGCACCTCCTGGGAGGGGAGCATGGCCCTCGCTTCCGCCTCCCATTTAATCACAGAAAACCAGGACCTCAGGGCTGCAGGAGGCCTCAGCGTTTATCTGGTCTTCCAGAGTCTGAATTCTATAAATAACTTATGCAAAGGAGGAGTGGTGAAGCAGAAGGAAGCCGGCCTCTGCGATCAGTTTTGAGTGTGGCTCTGTCACTCTCTGTGCAACCTTGGGCAAAGTCAGTGACCCGAGCAGGGAAGTGAGGATGAGACCCTCTCACAGAGCTGCTGTGTGGAGCCCAGATCAAGGTCTAGGACCTGCCTGTTCATGGCCCTCGTGGCCCCCGCCCCCATTGCCCCTCCTCCCATCCTAGCTCCTACTTCTTAACTCTTACCTTTTGTAGTAAACTTTTCCTTTCTCTTATTCAGGTATAATAAGAGAGTACATAAATGGCACAAATCCCAAGTGTGCAGCTTGATGAATTTCTACATTAGTAGATACCAATATAACCACCCCTTGAACAAGAAACAAATACTTCCAAGCCCCCCTGAGGTTCCTGTGTGACGCTTCCCAGTCAATGTCCAGCTCCCACCTGGAGTAGCCATTGTCCCGCCTGACTTTATCACCATCAGTCAACTTCTTCTTTTAAGCACAGACTTCCCCTTCCTTCCCCATCACAACTCAAAACCACGGCTCTGGAAATAGTTGACCCTGGCTCCAGGGAACTCCAGAACCTCAGAGTTGAAGTTCACTTAATTCATCCTCCTGTTTCACAGTAACTATAGCTTCTCAGGGTCTCATTCTTAGTCAGTGATCTCCCAGAAGGGAGATTCCTCTATTTCTCTTGCTTGATCTACAGCTCTGCATCTTAGCGTCCCCTCTCGGGTTGGAACCCTATGACCTGAACCCATGAGTGCTATGCTGCCTCGAGGCAAAGGCAAGATGACCTCCTGGCCCCACACATCCCTGGCAGCCCTTCCCCAAAGCCCTGCTGGGTCTTGGCCTCCTCTTGGGGCAACACTGCCAACCCCCTTCTGCTGCCAGACCTATAGATATTCTGATGACAGAGTCTGCGGCACCAGGCAAGGGGACAAGCGGGGGAGCAGCCAGAAAGGAGAGACTCAGACCAGACTCCCTCTTGCTGCCCCGGGCCCCTCCACCTACCCATTTCAGAGGCTCCTTGCACTCAACAGGCCCCAAGCCCAACACCTCCCACCAAACCTGCTCAGGCACCCACCAGTCTCCAGGACTGGAAATCTTCGCCACCTTGACCCTCTCCCACCTCACCGTGCCCGCCACAATGTGCATGCTTACGTTCCCTTCTCATCGCTTGTCTTGACTTTTGGTGTCTCCTTCTCAGCCCTGAGTGACCCTCTTGTTCCCAAACACCTCATGCTCCCCTCAAACTAGACCTGCTATTTCCTTCCCTTCCTCAGGCCTGGCACTCAACCGGCAAAACCTCTCCCCAACTCAACTGTCAAACTCCTCTCCAGTCATAAAAACCCATCCCAAATGCCACTTCCTTGTGACATGTTCCCAGAGTCCCTCCGAGAAAGGTGGTCATGCCCACTGCAGCCCCTGGAACCCAGAACAAACCTCCACTGTAACAGCATCTGTCTTACTGCCCGTTCAGCGAGCCTGTTTTCTCAACCAGGATGCAAGTTCCTGGAGGAAGGGATGGTTTGGTACTGGTTTTTGTCTTCTCAGAACCTAGGGCAGCATAGAGGGTGGGAGGTGTTTACAACCATGAACTATGAGCGGCAACCCATTAGTGGGTCATGAAAACAGTTTAAAGTGGATAACAGTGTGCATTAAAAAATGAAATAGACAATAGCGTGTGTGGTATGTAGCTAGAGGAAGCATGTTTTAAGAAACGTTTTTCTTTCTGTTTTACACACACACACACACACACACACACACTTGCACACAGTCAGAAATCATACATTTGTATGCAAAATCATACATTTTTGCCCTTGAGTCGCAGCTATAAAAGCTTGGAAATGATGAGTCTGCAGTGCTTCTCTGACTGAGGTGAGTCCCTTCAACCCTCATTGATGCCGCAGGAAGGATGATATGTATCAGTGTCAGAGGGAAGATACAACATTCCAGAGTGCTTTGTATATGCTGGATTTATATTTGTTGGCCCGTTAGATACCTCATCCCACCCTTCCAACATCCCTCTAAGTGGGTACTTTTTAGAAGAGAAACCTCAACTCATTGCAGCCCAGGCATCAGACCCAGGTCCCACAGCTCGGATGTGGAAGAGCCCGAGGGGAACCCGGCTGTGCCTCACACACCAGCCCTTTCTGCTTCCATGATTCTGGTGCCAGAAGCTGTTCCAAGAGTGGAAGATGCTGGGGAGACTGGAGGAGAGCAGGGATAAAAATGGGGGACGTCCTTGGGAAAAGGATGAGGTCCTCCTGTCCACCTTTGCCCTCTCTTCCCTTTGCAGTGAGAGGAGTCACTGTTCCAGTAAAAATCTTTTCCTGACTTGAGAGGGAAGGGATTTGTTTCCAGAAAGAAATATCTGCATCTCCAGGTCTCTGGACTGGCCTTGGACTCTCAGGGACCTTAGATTAGGTCAGCCATTCAAAAGAGGGCTTTGGAGTCAGTCTGCACCTGAATCCTGGTGACCTTAAGTATCCCTACTCAGGCTCCTCCTGGGTAACTGGGGAGAGACTTCCCTCAGGGGGGAAATCTGCAAGAGGTGATGCCTGCCAAGCGCCTGGTATTCAGTGGAGCCCTCTTCCACTTCCATCTCCCTGGGTTTGTCTGGGCCACGGTCTCCAGCTTCAAGTTCCCCCATGCACCAGGCCTGCCCCAGACGGCCTGCCCATGGTTGTGTGCTCCCTAGTGCAGGCAGCCCTTCCCAGGAGCTCTTCCATCTCAGGCTGACACTCCTTCTTGGTGGAGCTGCCCTCTCCTGGGTCAACTCTAAGCACTCCCTCCAGCTTCCAATCAGAGTTCTGTTTCTAGTCTTCAGGACTCTAGAAGGCTCTGGAACTCAGTTCACTTATAGACCACCAGTGTCTCACACTCTCACCCAACAAATAGCTCACTCTTCTCGGCTTGGGTGAGCAGCTCCTCCATTGCCCAGATGCTCCTTGGAAGGGTCGAGAGGGCCCTTGCTAGCAGCGCTGCAACTGTCCCAGCGTGACTGCAGCTCACAGACATTCTGCACTGTCCGCCAGCCCAAGGGGCAGCCAGGGCCAAGCACCAACCTTCAGCCTCTCCCACTCCCTCCCTGTAACTGCCCCTGTGGCAGCATGTCAGCAGCCCTTAAGGCGCAGTGGGTCCCTGGGAGCCAGGTGCAGGCAGAAGGAGGGGGAGGCTTCAGAGAGGGGCAAGCAATGCTCTTTCCTGGCCCCCTGCTTCTGCACATGCAGGGGCCTTGCCCAGAAGTCCCTCTCACTGCCCCTGTACCTTGGGAATTCTCTGGGGTCTCAGTTCACACTGTCCTTCTCTGAGTCTTCCATTACCACCCCCATCCCCAGCTAATTAATCCCTTGCTCTTTTTCTCATCGAGGAAGCCACATCCAGTACGGTGCTCAGCTCCTGTGTCAGACTGTGAGCCTCTCGAGGGCAACTCTGTGACTCAGTGTGCCGAGAACTAAGGAGGAGAGAAGCACCAAGTGTGCACAGTGGGGGTGCGCTGGGAGGGGTGCCTGGGGGGCGGGCTCAGGGCTGAGGAGAAAGATGCAGAGCCAATGGGGAACAGACCAGTTACACAAGGAGAAAGGCCAGAGCTCTTCTAAGGGAAAAAGAAAATGAAATCAGAATGAAAATTGATGAGGCGGAGAGAAAAGGAGACTCGTTTCATCAGCAGGTTTGCCAGATGAAGCTCCGAGATAAATGGCGCGTCGGAAGGAGCCTCGGCCCGGTGGGGCTCACCGCCTCCCCTCCCTGTCAGCTGTCTCGGGCAGGCCAGCGAGACAGATGGCTGCAGCCGAGCCCCCTGGTGGGCCCCCCGCAACCGACCACAGGGAGCACGGCCTGTCCACGTGGCCTCCTCCAGGCCCGCCCTGCCCAGCCTGGACCTGCCCCCTCCTGGGGCCCTCTCGGTCCCCTGCTTCCCCGCTCAGTCAGCACCCCCTTGTCCCGCCCTGACTGGAGTCGGCTCGTGTGGCCTGTGCCCGCGTCCAGCTTCTCTGCAGTCAGGGCAGGAGCAGAGGTCAGAGCCCGGGAAGTGGCAGAGGACTCGGGGTGGGGCGGGACTGGGTTTGCGGCCTGGCCTGGACTGGACCGACCTGGGGAGTGTCCTCCTACTGCTCCAGACCTCGGGCCCCTCACCTGTGAACTGGGGGCTGGGCTACAGAGCACTTCTAAAGCTGGGGTCCCTGGACCGGCACCATCGGCATCACCTGGAAAGTTGTTAGCCGTGCAGATTCTCAAGCCCACCGCAGACCTCTAGGATAAGAGGGTGGGGCCTAGTTACCTGTGTTTGAGCAAACCCTCCAAGTGCCTCCGATGGGCTCCATGTTGGAGAATTGCTGGGCTGGATAATCTCTAA